>JAZEWU010000021.1:2669005-2688759 GCA_036362915.1 Geotria australis
AGACGGGAAGGTGAATACGAGGGTCAGAATAAATGCACGCTGTATGTGATATTGACTGTTGATGAAAGTGTGCTTGGGCGGGGCACATCACTAAATCGGATGGAGGCCGATGGTCAAGACTAACGACGAGTCGCACCCAACGCAGGGAACACACCTAATTTGATGCCCACTACAGCAATTTAGCAATGACATCGGTTGATGTGCATGAGCTAGGTGACTTGTTGCATCGCAGGACCACAACAGATGGCGGTGGCTTGGTGAGGACCTCATCCAGCAGTTTGTCAATCATAGCTGATGACGGTGATGATGAAGTGAGACTGGAAATAATGTGTTTAAACTGCGTGGTATACCTGTGACAAAGTATGTGCCCAGGCGTGGGTTCAACCAAGACAGTGGCTCGGCTGCCTCCTTCAAGTTGGAAACCAGAGAGTCTGCGAGGTCTCCAACGATGACCACCAAGTCTGCACCAGAGAGAACAAACACACAGTTTGCAGGGAGGCCATGTTTTTCCCCTCTGATCTGTAGGTGATTTCGATGGCCGGTGGAATGGTGCGGATTCAACTGCACTCAGGTTAGCAAAGGAGTGGCCTTAACGTAATTGTCCGAGGAATATGTTGTGGATGTTGCATGGTGGCACATGCCTGTGCACCAGGGGAACGGTGGCAATGGTATGGTCATGCAGACAATGCCAAATGTCCACATTCGCTGGACTGTGAGATGCCCAAAAGATGGCAATAGACAAACTGGGATAACCACCCTTGTGCATGTAGACCCCAAAAAAAATAAAAAAAAACCCAAACATAATAATTTGTTGCTGATTACCGTTCTCTGTCGTTGTTGATATGTCGTTCTCTCAGCAGCCCTGTGCAACGCTTTGTGACCCTCGGATAAAAAGCGCTCTATAAATGCTATTATTATTAGACAATTCGTAACCCCTTATGTGGTGGGTTTTCGACAGGTGCTCCAATTTTTTGTCCCTACGAGCAAATAATTAAGCAATTGACCAAACAGCCAAATGTATGACCTTATAAAAGTGAGCGAGGCTTTTTTTATATAAATCATATCCCGAAGTTTACCAAGGTTTCAAGCTCCTTTAACAGCCTGGCTACATTATGAACAGCAGAGGGGGCAAGATAGCAAAATACATCTTTGTACTGTAATTACATGCTCCCACGCATGTATATTACTTACCTGGCCTCAGCTGGTTGGTAATGTCCACCACCTGGGCCAGCTTGCTGCGGCCGACCGTGGGGCCCAGATGTATGTCTGACAGGAGGGCCACCTTGAGGCCGCTCAAGTTGGCAGGCAGGCGTTGGAGTCGCACCTCCACCCTTGGCGTGTGGGGTTGCTGAGCAGCGTTGTGCACGGCCAAGAGGGTCATTGTCACGGTGAGGAACAGGGCTATGGCGAGACGCAGGCGGGCGTGGGTCCTCTCCTTTCTACTGACCTTCTCTTCACCCGTTACCTCCTCGTCCATCGTCGCCGGAGTCACGGCCCACGCCGCAACTCGGAGACACCGCTCTGCCGCCAGCAGGACCAGCAGCCAGAAATTGAGCAGAACGTAGGCGCCGAGACAGGTGCTGGACACCAGCGAGAAGACGTGGGGCTCGGTGAAAACCAGGAAGCGGGTGGTTAACAGGCTGGTGTGGACCAGCAGCAGGAACACGGCCACACACACTGGCCACAGTCGAGCCCAAGAGCCACGGCTGCCACCGCTGCGAACGGCAGTGGGCTCGCTCACGCACTTAGTCCAGACGAACTTAGAGGGCAGGCAGATGAGCACGTTGAAGAAGGCTATCATCTGCAACCGGTGCATACTGGCCCGCGTGCCATGGCTCAGGCGATCGGCGAGAAACACTCTCTCGATTAACACCGAAAGGATGACCACGGCTCCAGCCACGGTCACTGCGACACCGAGACGCAAACTGCTCAACGCCTTCATGACTCTTCGATCCACTCAGCCACCCAACGCGTAATCAGTCCATTAATTGAAGACTGCCCAAACATCCACCTAACTCGCCTGTTGGCTTCGTCACTCAATTAAGGGTTTAGTTATCGAGCGATTCTATTACTTGTGCGCGCACTGGCCAGACGGCAGTTCTGGCTAATGTACGATAACTAAACCGGCAGGGACACAATCGGATAACTATTGTTGGCCGTTGCGAGTTCACTTATAACAGAGGTCAGCGCACCATCATGAATGTCCTTTGGGCTGTATACACAAAGTCCACTCGGCTCGCGCTCCTTGCTAGCGACACGCGTCTGCTTTTAGACTCGATGTCCCTCACGCATGGGACACAGCCCAAACTCAACGAGACGTCTGTATGTTAAGAACCACAACCCGATGGGTTGAGGGTCTTTGTGGTGTCCCAGATACACATTGAAAGGGCCTCTCAAGATCCGTGACTTCCTCGCCGTAAACCTGAAACCCGCTCTCGTCCTGGCTAGCAGACCTCGACCATTGGTGGCATCAAGCTCCCGAAAACACTGCTGACATCATGTGCAAGATTATAACGCGTGGCTGACCCTGTGTAAATTACCAAAGCGATGCGATTAACTTAATGAGTATAACGACGGCGTTAAGCATTCCGGTGACTGTACGTGTACATAAACGCAGGCCGGCGGAAGGGAACGCGGCCAAGGGGACGTCCAACACAACGAGACGGAGCGAATATATCTCACATGCAGCCGGCGGCTAGGTGGAATGTTAAAGCTCGCGGAGCGCTTCATCCAGCAGTGGATTGATCACGGCTCACGATGACCACGCGCAGCGTCTTGCAGTGCCGCTTCCGCAAGCCAGGGTTGTAACGATTCAATGAATGCCGGAGATTCAGTCTGGAATCGATTCTTTGTGATGTAATGCCGTCTAGCGGATGGAGGGGTTACCTGCATCTGAATGTGCAACGTTTGAATTTAAATATGTATCCGCCCTGTGATGGACTGGCGTCCCATCCTGGGTGTGGCCCTGCCTTGCGCCCTGTGTCTGCTGGGATTGGCTCCGGCTCACCGCGACCCTGTACAGGATTAAGCGGATTCTGACAATGAATGAATTGTGTGGCGCAGTGGCACGGTGGAGAGAAGCACGGTGGCACAGCCAGGAGCGCTGCTGCCTCCCAACAAGAAGGACCCAGGTTCGAATCCCTGCTTGGGTGCCTTTCTGTGTGAATCGTTTTCTCTTTGATGTCGGGGTAACATCGCGGCATTGCCGACATTGTAATACCATGCGAACGAGTGCCAAAATGCAGATACCCTATAGTGTCTAAAATGAGTTATGTTGCATGCGCTCGTTGGATCATCACACGAGCCGGCGAATTATCTCAAATGCTGACTGCAACAGTGCAATTACATTTGCCCACGTCGCAAATCAGAAGCAATGAAAATTACGCAAAGTGGTGGATATTTATTGAGAAAAGCAGTATACAAGCACAACAACCCTGGGGTCAGTTTTAATTGCATTACACCGCTATTGTTAGGTAAAATGTAATTGTGATTAAGAATGGCCCAATTACAAATGTACTAGTTTCTGTCTTACTTTGTGTTTTAATGTAAAAGCAACTGTTGAGAGCTCACAAATTACAAGTTGTAAATACAATAAATGTAGTATTCGCGAATATACAGTGGCCCCTCTCTTTACAATATTAATCTATTCCAGAACACGTATCGTAATGTGAAACTATCGTAAAGTGAGACCAATAATACTGTACATTGTTTGATGGTAATATCGTTACAAGACCTTGGAAGTAGAGATGTAAACACTAAAAAGCGCTGCTATTGGCCGAGAAGATACCCAAGTGGCATACGTTTGCATTGCTCATTAGCTGCTGCACCACCCACGCTCACGCGCAGCCATATCGCAACATGTATTTCAAAGTGAAATTTGATGGTAATGTGATACCAATGTTCTTAGAGCGTATATCGTAAAGTGACTTCATTATACTGTGAGACCATCGTAAAGCGATGAAACACTGTACTTTTAAAAATGTATATACGAAGCAACCCAGCCCTGATTAAACTTGGTATTTCAAGGGCACAGTGTAATTTAAAGTGGCCAAATACCTGAGGCTTAACCGGGACACACGACGGTGAACTGGCTGCACCTGTCACCCCCACACACTTTTACACAACCCCTGCCACAGCCACCAGCCCCAGCCACACAACCACACTCACAGTGAGGCCTCCTCCACTCATTGTTGGCCCCACGTTCAGCTCAGCCCTCACCCATTCCTCAGTCAATCCTACCCATGACTGAGGCAGCCCTGCTATCTGCCCGTATCATAAGTCGCGTGTGAGCCAAAACAACTTTAAGCTGGTACAAAATCTAGATTTTCACATAAGCTTTGGCAGGGAGGGCAGCTTTTCTGACACCGTGCCAGCTAAACCACGATGTCTGGCAGCATTAGTGTTGAACTGGCCTTCACCGCGGCCTGAGGCAGCCTAGGCCAAATCTTTGCTCGCCGCTAGATGGCGATGGTATGATCAGCTCCGAGTCAATAGAACAGCCGACAGCTCATTTGCAAGATCTGCTGCAGAATTATCACGTAACATGACCGGCCAACAGGAACACTCAGAAAATGTGCAATGACACATTGTATGTAGATGACCCCCGATCTGCTCAGCGTGCGATGGTGCGCGACGGAAGTCAGAACCAATCGCAGGTGGTGACATCAGCTCGCCGCAGTATGGTTCGTGTGTGGCTGGGCTGCGGGCAGCGGCGGGATGAACATGGCCTTCAGCGAGGTGGCCATGCTGGCGATCTCGGGGTCCTGTGACTCGTAGCTGCGGATGAGGCGTGTAAACTTGAGCACGCCTGCGCACATACAGATGGGGGGGCGAAGGATCGGGGTGAGGAACACAGCCTGGGACCAGATCACTCGGTGCCCAGCTTCAGAAGCTATTTGCTGAATCAGATGCACGGGCATATCTACGTGAGTTTACGCTGGGTACTCCAGTTTACCCCTACCATCCAAAGACATGCAGCTGGCTATGCCCTGCGATGGAATGGGGTCACATCGTGGATATTGCCCTGCCTTACGCCTATAGGCTCCGTCTGTAAATAGGCTCTGGCCTCCTGCGACCTATATATTTAAGCGGGTACTGATAATGATGATTAATTAGTTGGCCGATAAAATTATAATATATAGGTAGCAGTGTGTGGCAATATGGCGCCGGCAAACCGCCTGGCTGCCTCCTCCACCTCTCTGCGCTTTCCTCGCGCCTCTGAATCGCTCTCTCGTCGAATGAATACCTTTGACGTTGAATGAATATGTGCGCGTTCTAAATTTAAAATTATCATTGTTATGATAAAAATCAAGTTGGACGGACTGTCGCATAGCGCTTAAACGCTTTTAACTCGGCTGAAGTGTGTCACAGAGTTGAAGAGCTCCGCGGGTTAGCGGCGGCGGCTGTGCACCAGCGCAGGGCGCCGGTGGCGGGGCCTCGCCACGTACCCTCGCCATCGTTGGAGAAGCCGTACGCTTTGAGCACATCTTGCTGGATCTGCGTGGCGAGCGGCAGCACGAGCTGCAGCGTGCGGCACATGTCGTTCGCGGCGCCGTCGCGCGCCTCCTCCATGCGCGACGCGTTCTCGGGCAGGGCGAACGCCGCCAGCACCTCCGCCAGCACCGCTGTGGGGGTATTTTTTTCGTAGATAGATGTTTATTGTTACAGCAGAAAAATACCCAGTGAGCTTGCAAGCTCTTAACGGGACTCCTGCGACACAACAAACATGCGAACTGTTGACAATCGTTTTAAAAATATATACAAGATTCATAAATAACCAAATTGAAATCAACTAACAACAAAAGAAAAACATTTATAATAATAATAGCATTTATATAGCGCCTTTCACCCGAGGGTCACAAAGCGCTGCACAAAGCTGCAGAGAGAACGACATGTCAACAACGACAGAGCACGGAAAATCAGCAATAATTTTTACACGTAGCATTGCACACATTTTTCAAATAAATTAGTAACCATGTCAGGGCGAGGGGGGCAGGAAGGAGAGCACAGTCAGGGACTATGTCGGTGGTTCCCAAAGTGTGCGGCGCCGCAGCTAACTCACATGGGCGCCACAATACAGTACAGTTAAAGGCTTACTAGAAAGCCATGCATCCGCTAGAGGCCGCTACGCTCATCGCAACGTTAAACGTGGAATCGAGGCTTGAATCGAATCTCTGCTATCGTCCCAATGGAATTGCTGTGGGAGAGAATCGGACAAACAGCCCCGTGTAACTATGTAACAGGGAGCCCCAAAGAGGCGGTATTGCGAATCAGTTGGGTTTCCTGAGAAAATATACGGCTTTGCATTATTATGATGGGAGCGTAGTTAACCATCCATTGTCAGGGTCGCGGTGAGCCGGAGCCTATCCCGGCAGACACAGGGCGCAAAGCAGGGCGCAAGGCAGGGCTATATCCAGGATAGGACGCCAGTCCATCACAGGGAAGCAGCGTAGTTAAGTATGGTCTAATAATCGGCCTTCATCCAGCGGTGGATTGATACTGGCCGTGCGTGTATTAATAGCGGCGGCGCAGCGGTCGGGATCACAGCACTGATGACCCCGCGAACTAAGTTCGATTACCGGCCACACAGGTACACTCAGTAGCGAGTGATAATACATCGAACTGTGAAGTACGCTACGCTCTCACAGCACGTCCGCCCGAAACGACGTGACCTGCTGAGGCCCTCATCCAACAACAGTGGACTAAGGGCTGCTTTACGTGATGATGGCTCCCATCGCGAAGCCACGGCAACGCACAGCACACTCTCCCCGTCGCCCACCCCACAGGCCCCACGATTCACGGTCCAAGCTGCTGGACAGAACGCGAACAAACCAAAAACCTCTCCTCACCTTTCGCCTGGTCCACGGAGAGCGCGGGAGCTGCTTGCTGCGGCGACGCCATGGCTGCGAGCGGCAACTCGCACCTTACCGTCTCTTCCGCGCTCCGCGGCGCCCCCAATAGGACGGGCGGCGCGATTGACGCAGAACGAAACCCACGGGACCTTCGGGCGCAATTCATTCTTTCGTTCGTTGTCAGAAAGCACGTAGTCCTGTCCGTACAGGGTGGCGGTGAGCCGGAGCCTATCCCGGAAGATACAGGGCGCAAGGCAGGGTTGTACCCTTGATGGGACGCCAGTCAGTCACACGGCACCGGTGGCAAATTTAGTCCGCAGGCACAATTAACTTATGCAGCAGCAAGCATGTCGTTGGACTGTGAGAGGAAACCGGAGTGCCCGGCGAAAACCCACGCGGACACCCATTTCGTAAAATTTAGTTTGATAAACATGTTGCTGCATATATCAGTTGGCCTGCGGACTAAATTGCCTTTGGATCACTGTGATGGACTGGCGTCCCATCCAGGGTATATCCCTGGCCTGCGCCCCTGTGTCTGCGGCATAGGCTCCGGCTCACCACGACCCTGTTACAGGATGAAGCGGTTTCTGACAATGAACGAATGAATGGTTTGATTCTAAAGCCGGAGAGTCCCAGCTCCGAAGAACAGTCCCTGTTTGACTCGCGATGCTGACTTGACGGTGCGTGCGAGATTAGGGAAGAGATTGCAGAAATAGGTGCAGTGAAGTTTTCATCTCGAGCTGTTTCCGTGCGGCGTGTGAGACGAGTCGCCGTGTGTGGGACAGACATCACGCTGCCAGTCTACTGCAGTATGAGTATAGTACAGCGGGATTCGTGAGAACAATATAACCTCTTTGAGCTCATCTCATTGTCAAACCCCGCTTAATCCTGTACGGGGTTCAGCGGTGTTGGACCTGTACAGGGTCGCGGTGAGCCGGAGCCTATCCCGGCAGACACAGAATGCAAGACAGGGCTATGGCCATGATGGGACGCCAGACCATCACGGGGCACCGGGGGCAATTTAGTCCGCAGGCCAATTAACCTGTGCAGCAGCATGTCTTTGGACTGTGGGAGGAAACCGGAGTTCCCGGCGAACACCCACACGGACATAGGGAAAACATACAAACTCCACACAGAAAGGCACCCGAGTCGGGATTCGAACCTGGGTCCTTCTTGCTGTGAGGCGGGCGCCACCACGCGACCCCTCAACTAGCATCACGCTCTGCACCATTCAGTGGATCAGTACAAGGCGATGCAGCAACTCAAATGAAACTCGGCTAATATTCAAGTTGTGGCGATGTTACATTTAGCTAAAAGCAGACGACAATTTACGCATTTATTTGGTCGAAGAAAATGTTCAGCAGTGAAAAAGTGAGCGCAACCTTGGTATGACCCAGCATCGCTCGGCGTTCCTGTGAATCTCTCACTCAGACACCAAATCACCTTTGTTTACCGAACGTAATAGCATTTGGTACAATTGTAAATAATTCAGGAGACAAACGTAATAACTTAACATTTAATTATAACGACAACAATTATCGGAGTCCGGGGTCCGACCGAGCCCCCGCGCCCCGCGCCGTAGCCTGGGCGCCACAGTCCGCTCTCCTGCACTAGTGTCCCGCTCTCCAGTTTGCCACAAATGTCTATCAACAAACGTCACATTGCTATATCTTCTTATCTGAGCTTGAAGGAGGGAGCTGCCGTGGTGTAACGGTTAGCGCACTGGACTTGCAATCCTGAGGTCGGCCGTTCGATTCCATTTCCCGGCTTGGCAGTTTGAAACAACGGGAGAAAGTTTGTTAAAACCATGTCGGTTCACTGAGCGATGTACAGGTAAGTGGTGACAACACGGTGGGTCCGCGGGGCGCGTGTGGTGGGGGTTACGTGTGGCTACACCCACCTGTTCCACAAGACAGTAATTCCACTGGAAACCTCTGATTCCACGTCTCAAGCCGAGCAGTTTAACCTTCCTTGATAGAACAAGAACGGAGCAACACAACTCTACCGCAGTCTGGATCGTCCCTCGGGCAAACGGGGCCCTCTGTGCCCCTCCGTTCTAGAGCTACGGCGCGAGACAAATCCAACGAAAATCATTCCGTTGTTCGTAGCGAAGAGTTAATAAATAATGCTCCCCCGAGACCAGCCACGGAGGGGTGAAGCGAGAGGGCCAGACACCCCCCCCCCTTAGGGCCCCTGTTTGTGCGGCAAGTGTCGCTGCAGCGAGGACAGCACGCTTGCGAAGGGCCCCCCTAGGGGCTCCGGGACCCTTGGCTGGGGCCCAGCCCAGGCCAGCGACTGCGGTTTGGGACTCCCAGCAGGAGAGGGCGCCGGCGCGGACACGACCCCTTGGCTCAGCTCGCAGGCGGCTGGTCCCGTGCTCGGCCCCGTGCTGTCCGGAACCGCTGCTTTGGCCTCCCTGAGACCCGCGCCGCTCGCGTCCCTGAGGCCCGCGCCCTGCTCCTCGCCTCCGCCGTGTTGGCCGTTGCCGCCGCCTTTTGCCACCGCGGCCGCGCGTTCTTGCTTGCGGAACTTTGCGCGCCGGTTCTGGAACCAGACCTGATACAGAGGGAACGATGCTATAGGGACAGGGTTGCCACCTGTCGTGTGTGGTTTTTTTTTTGGTTCTTCCCCAGGAGGAAGCAGCTGGGGAAATCTGTACGTTTTCACGGACAAAGTCATTATTCAAAGTCTGGCGGGGGTTTTTTGCCAGTTACACGCACATTAAACTCCAATCTCTCTACCCCCCCCCCCCCAGTGATTCCCAAACTTTCTCGGTTCACGGCGCCCTAAGTGTATCAGGATGTTTTCCACGGCGCCCAAAGTCAGAAACTATATGTCCCTCGTGGGGATTTTACACACTACACCACGTATTCATTTGAGGCCGAATCGACCTAGAGGAGGCCCTGGACCGGTTCCGAAAATCGGCACTGTCTTTGCCGTGAGCGGGAATGGAACTCGGGTCTCACGCAGCGCGCTAAAAGCGACATTACCGCACACAGGTACGCAAAGACAAAGATCACCCTATAGACTTAACAGACTATAGGTTAGCGAGTAGCACCTATGAAGGCCGACACAGCCCAAAGGGGTGGGTGGCCAACACCAGGTACACACGCAGGTACACACACGCGCGCGCGGGGGCGAGCATGCCGCGTCCAGCGCTCGTGACTCCCCCGCCCGGGGCAGCCAGCCGAGCTGGCTCTTTATTGTAAAGGTGTCGCCCTGATGCGAGCTGCTTTTAGCGAGATGGTTGGTGATGGTGGTGTTAAGATGGTTCTGGATGTTGAGATGCTGCTGCTGGTATTGCCATGGTTCTGGATGTTAATATGTTGCTGACGTTGGTGAAATTGTGCCGCTGGTGCTGCGATGGTTCCGTATGTTCATATGTTGCTGATGGTATTGAGATGGTGATGGTTGCCGAGATGGTGCTGCTGGCGTTGCGACGATTCTGGATGTCGATATGTTTTCTGATGCTGTCAAGATGGTGATGCTTAGTGTTGCGATGGTTTCTGGATGTCGACATGTTTTCAGATAATAATAAAAATAATATTACAATTTATAACGCGCACAAATTCCCGCCCAGCCAAAGCGAGACGCAGACACTGAGGAGCGCAAGACGGTGTTGAGACAGTGTTGCCGGTGTGGAGGTGGAGCCGGTGTTGAGATGGAGCCGGCCCCGTACCCCCTACCTGCACGCGCGCCTCCGTCAGGTCGATGCTGAGCGCCAGCTCCTCGCGCGTGTAGATGTCGGGGTAGTGCGTCTCGGCGAACACGCGCTCCAGCTCGCGGAGCTGCGCGCTCGTGAAGGTCGTGCGGATGCGACGCTGCTTCCTCTTCTCCGACAGAGACCCCGGCTCCCCGAACAGCTTGTAGGGCACTGGGGGGACGGCGCCAAAAACAGCCGTCGTCAGGCCTCGAGACGGGGAGGGCTGCTGGGCGCGTGTGGACACGATGTTAGATAGATAAGATAGATGTGTATTATTACAGCGGAAAAATACCCAGTGAGCTGGCAAGCTCTTCGCGGGGCTCCTGCGGCACAACAAACACGTGGGGAGCGGTGGCCCCAGTGGTTAATGCGCTGGGCTACAAATCTGGCAACCCGAGTTTGAATCCCGCTCACAGCCAACCACCAGTGACGATTTTCTGATCCGGACCTGGCGCTCCCCTAGGTCTACTCAGCCTCAAATGAGTACCTGGTGCAGTGTGTAAACATTGGTGCTGGTCACCCAGCCCGTCGTGTGCCGTGTCAACCTTTATAAGTGCTCGCTAACGGCACTTGCCCCTAGAGTCTGTTAAGGCTATACGGGGGATCTTTGTCTTGTCTGATAGACGTGGAATCAAATCGATTTCCTTCCCCCCGCACGGGACGCTCGCGTAGTGTCGCCCACGTGCTGAGAGGCGGCAATATTCAGAGTTACAACACGCCGGTGCCGATACCCTCGCGCCCAGAGCCACCGACAAAAATAGGTGAGTTCCAGCTCGCCATCAAAGGAAACCTCTCATCACATAGATCTAGAGATTATCTTGAATGAATACGGAAGTTATTACGGTGCCGCGTGGAGGGTGCCGGAGATGCGTCCTGAACGCCTCTGTGCTGATGGTTCCCCGAGCTCAGATCAAGGACAAGCGAGGCGGCGTGAATGACGGCACGAGGGTGGAGAGCGGGAGAGAAGGGGGAGACAAGCGCGGGTGTCCCGGTGAGTGTGGATGGGGTCTGAGCAGAGCGCTGCGTTGGCCGATCTGATTAAATGTTAATATATTAGATTTATCGGCTGAATCCGGCGGTTAAATAACAAAGCTAAGTTTGTCATATACACACACACACACTTCCAATCATGTCATCTGCCAGCCGCGACACGTAACAAAATATCCCTGGCTAACTTGATTCCGCGCTGCGCCTCGGGCCATGATTGCTCTCGATTGGGTGAAGTCCAGGGCTTAAAAGCGGCAAGGAGAGACAGGAGCGCGGTACTCCGCATCGTGGGCAACGGAACAGGTGAACGGGTCCAAGACCCGGTCTAGCGTCAGAGATAGGAGCGGTGCGCTCAGTGACAGCGGTAGGGTTAGTGGCGGGCTAGGTGTGAGTGACGGGCCGGGTGTCAGTGACGGACTGGGTGTGAGTGACGGCCTCGGAGTGAGTGACGGGCCGAGTGTGAGTGACGAGCTCGGTGTGAGTGACGGGCTTGGTGTTAGTGAGTGGTGGACTATGTCCACGACGTGCTCGTTCTTACCGGAGCTGTAAGTCGGCGTGAGCGACTCACGCAGGGCGCCCATCCCCGGCGCCCCCCAGCCCGTCCTCAGCGGCGGGAACTGGAACCCTGTGGGCTGCGCGCACGGACTCAGCTCCACGTACCCGGACGGCAGCCCCGCGGAGTCCACGCCGCCGTGAATCGGCGCCTCGTATCCGGCGCCGTGGAGGTACGGGTACTCCATGGCGAACATGGGAGCAGCGTGCCGGGACACACGGGGAGGGTCGGGGTACAGGGGGGCTCGGGGGCACGGGGACACGGGGAGGCCGGGGACACGGGGCGAAGGGGACACGGGGCGAAGGGGACACGGGGCGAAGGGGACACGGAGTGGGCAGACTGCTGCTGGTCGCGCTCTGCTTTAAATGGCCCGCGGTGGCGTGACGTCATCACACGCAGAGCCAGTCCCCCCTCCTCATCCTCCTGAAAAACCCACTCCGCCTCTCTTTCCAAGTCACCACCGTGCTGCCTCAACTCGCCACTCTCCACCGTGCACCCTCAACTCACCACCGTCCACGTCTCCAACCTTGAGCTCAGCATCCTCCACTCAGCACGAACCTCGCCTCCATGCGACTCCCGGCATATTTCACGTAAAGAGCTTGCAAGCTCGCTGGGTATTTTTCTGCTGTAATAATAAAGATCCATCTATCAATCAACATCTCCATTGTCAACTTGGCACCATAAATACGCGGTTGTTACTATTTACATTGCATTGAGATTTGATCTCGGTTGTTGCACCATTTTTAGGTCAATATGCATGACTCCATAGCCAAGGAGATGTAGTCTGAGCCTTGGTGGATAGGCTCAGTGGAGCAGAGAACGTCAATGGGAAAATATAACAAAGAAACCCATTGTGGCTCGGTCATCGTCACCTGTTATAGAATGGCCGCGTGTTCGATGGGAAGTGGGCACCTGATCTAAGAGTTAACGAGAGACGTCTGGTCGGTTAGTTTGTTTTTAAACTGGAAGGAGCCGATGAGCTATGTCGCTTTTGTAGAATATATAAGGTTTCACCTTTTCTGGCAATGAGAGACGTGTTAAGATCTTCAAAGAACAAATGGACACCTTTTTGCAAAGGTTCCAGTTTGCAAGCAGCCACACGTGCTTGTGGCAAAAAAACATGCAAACGAATGCCCATAGTCTATGTAGCGTTTCTTCAACATTTTGTCCAAGAGGGAGGGGTTCTTCAGCAGCGTGGTGGCGCGGGATGTGAGCAGGTGAATCGTTCTAGAGCTGCTGTTCGTCGGTCTCGATGGGCAGGAGATGACCATGTGCTCCATTGTTCCAACTCCACAGTGAAATAAATACATTTAAGTCGCAGGCGTTAAAACCCCCCACAAGGGATTTCTGGTATTTCCCAATATCTCCTAAATAAATAAAAAACTCTCAATTCAGAAATTTCACTCATGTCCATATTTTATTTTCGTAACAGTATACAACGGCTGTGAATTAAATGAACAGTCTCAAAGCGTAGAAACACGAAACAACATTCCTAGTGGAGCAGAGACTCAACCAGAATGTGTCCAGGTCAATGGTGACCCATCACTGCATCCGCACCTCTAACCGGACACCCGACAGATGAAACGATGGATCACAATCCTTCAGTTAGTCGCGGGTACAGTAGATAGAGGCCCAGTCGCTCATCGGCGACGGAGCCTCCTGCAGCAGCAGGACGTCGCTGTTATGCGCCGTCAGAATGTTTGTAAGATATTCGCACTTCGCCCAGATAAGTAGCTCCATGTCATGCCACACCTGACGCAATGATCTAGCTCAACCGCCTTGATGGAAGGTTATCGTTGTTGCTCTACACCTCCATGAGCCGTCTTTCGTCATCGTCATTACCACATGTAACGCCCATCCCGTAAAGAGCTTGCAAGCTCACTGGGTATTTTTCTTCTGTAATAATAAACATCTATCTATGCAGAGATCTCGGTTCTGACAAGCAGAGAGCGCGCGCTGAGTCCTGTGATGTTTTCACCAGGTGAACTCCGCCACTGCAGCTGCTGCACGGCTGGTGGACACTCGAAGGTTTCACATTGGTGCTCAATGCAAGTCCAACGGGACTTCCTGCTCAAATGAGCATCGAGGCGATGCTCATCTTCTGCTCACAGCCCAAAGCCAACGATGGCAATTCCGCATTTCTCTGCACAGGACAATCACCGTAGACCTCCCCACAGTGGTATTCGTTTTATCGACCCCGGAGGGAGGGATAATGAGCCGAATTGACCCCAACGAGGATTTGACCTCACGACCTTCCGATGCGAGCCGCTCGCTCCGGCGCCGAGCCGCGCGGCCCCGGACCCGGTGGCACCGTCGCCGACATGACGGCGTCACCAACGCGACGCGCTCTGGGGCACGAGGGGCACACGGACATCGAGCAGCCGCGATCTCCCGCCACCCTTGCCGCCCTCCTCCAGCAGCTCGAGACGCAGGGTGCGCGGTGGTGGCGCAGTCCCAGCGGCCGCGCCCGGTGCCCGGCCGCCGGGCGTCGCTCGAACGCGCAGCGCGCAGCCCCGCGGGAGGAGCCCCTGCTCAAACGCGGCGGCCAGGAGCGTGACGAGACGCCGCTCCACCTGCTCGCACGGACGTGCAGACACACGCATGCACGCACACACGCACACAGACATACGCACGCACATACATGCACGCACATACATACATACACGCACACACACACGCATGGGGTCGACGCATGCCAACGGTGAGGTCACACCGCGCGGTGTGGGGTCGGTGACTCTGGGTGTCTGAGTGTGCGAGTCAGGGTGTGTGGGTCAGGGTGTGTGTGTGTGGGTGCGGTAGCCCAGTGGTTAGAGCGCTGGGCTACAAACCTGGCAACCCGAGTTCGAATCCCGCTCACGGCCAACACCAGTGTCGATTTTCCGAACCGGTCCTGGCCCTCCCCTAGGTCGACCCAGCCTCAAGTGAGTACCTGGTGCGGTGTGTAAACATTGCCATTATGGAGACAAAGGCGGCCGGGTGTGGTGCTGGTCACCCATCCCCTCGTTTGCTGTGTCTCCCTTCATAGGTGCTCGATAACGGCACTTGCCCCGACAGTCTGTTAAGGCTATACGGGGGATCTTTGTGCGAGTGTGTGAGTTTGAGCGTGTCAGTGTGATAGTGGGAACGTCCGTCACTCACTTCTGCCGCTTTTGCATCCCTAGTGGCGATATTTACAGACCGTACAAGGTGCTCCTTAAAATCTGCGTCAACCTCGGGGTGAGGCCCAGGACCGGTTCACATTCGTCACTGACGTCGTCCGTGAGCGGGAATCGAACTCGGACCGCCAGGTTCGTATCGCGGTGCGGTAACCGCTCTGCCACCGATCCCCACGGTTTAACACAAGCGGTGACACGCGCAGCGGAGCGAGCCGGGCGGCCGGTCCGTCCGTGCCAGCGCGTCATTAAGACCCTGGCTGTGGCGCTCACATCCAGGCGGTGTCTGTGAGCGTGGCCTGGGGCTCATTGATCCGTGCACTCCCCGTGCTTATAAAGGCAGGTTATTGCGACCACCCAATGTGTGATTTAGCCATGGCCTAGAGGCGTGCAACAAGACCAATAGCTGCATCAATTAAAATATACTTATTAAAATTGGATTTTGCCCGAAACCAGAATATAATCAGGGCAACGTCCGGCCGGTAGCTATCGTTGGGGTCATCGCATGATGGCTATGGTTAGTTATGGCATTTTGGCTATGGTTAGGGTTAACGTTATGGGTAGGGTTATCATTATGGTTATGGTTAGTATTATGACTACGGATAACCGGCCAGTGTTTACTTTACACACGAAACTTTAGGGCCTATAACTCCACCGTATGTGATCCGCGAAGCACAAAGTGTAAGCGGCTCTGGGAGACCGGCCTGTACGCCGACTTGCTGCGCAAACCCAACCGTGTACACTCTGTTCCAAAAAAGAAAACCTGGCTCAGATAATTATATTTTAAAGAATTCTATAGAAGACGTAACTGCTGATCTGCACAGAAGCATCCACAGGGCTGTCATTCTAAACACTATCTGCACCCCCTCAGAATTGTGCTTAGCATCTGGTGTGAAACAACCCAACTCCAAAACGGGACACATTACGTGGTTGGACCGCTCCCTTCCGACTCAAGGGGATGCACCACACTGAATATTCATAATTGATCTTCAAGATTGGACCTGGTTTCATTACTGCTGCATATCCTTCACTATACAGAATGTTAGTAAATGTAAATCCTTACGAAGGAATCTCCGTGAATTTGTGTGTGTGTGTTCATGGAGTGACCCACGAACAAGGTGACCCTTGTCACAGGTCGCGGCGCAAAAGCCTCGGAATCTAAGCCACAACAACGACACCCTTCGACTGTGGGTCACCTCCAGCCCTCCTCCTGTATACCCTACATCGGTGGGTCTCAATCTCTCCATACAGGCGCACCACAGTCAACCCTCAAAACGCTTTCACAGACCACTTAGCGGTAAAACCAAAATATTGTTTAAAAAAACCCATCACATTTGCAGCAGATCTGCAAACCGCTATATGCGACGTTACGGACGATGGCCGGGGACGCGCCAAGTCTCTGCTCCGCCGGTCGTTTCACGACTCCCCCAGCACCCGGGTTACGCTACGGTGGCAGCAGTGGCGGAGCCCAAGGCACCTCGTGCTTGATGGAGCGGGCGCCGTAGTGCACGTTGTATCCCTCCGCCAGCACATGCAACACCTCCGCCTCCCACTGCAGGTCCATGCCGTGGCGCTGGTGCGCCTGTCCCCAGCGCATAACACGACGGAGAGCATAATTATAATAATAATTTTACATATATAACGCGCACATATTCATTCAATGTCAAAGGTATTAATTCGACGAGAGAACGACTCAGAGGTGGAGCGAGGAAAGCGCAGAGAGGCGGAGGACGCAGCCAGAGGTTTGCCGCCGCTATATTGCCACTAGACACTATTGACGAGTGGCCATCACTCATCACTGAGGACATCACTCATTCTCTATTGACGAGTGGCCACCGTATGCCTGGGTCACGGTCCAAATTTGCCAAGTTCGAAAAATTCCCCGCAAATTACTCAATTTGGGATTGCACGCAGCAATTATCACATCTTGCCGACAAACTAATGCCCACTTGCAGACCAGGTTCCCAGTCACAGGGAGGGCTGCCATTGGTGGTGCCCTTGGAATGTACTGAGTTGGGATACGGTGTTAAGTCGCTTATCGTGTGTGAAGCGCACGTGAGCCTTGGCGGCGTGACGTGCGTTGTGTCACTGATCATTGTCGCTAATATCACGGTGACGGTTCCGTTTGTTGGTGGTGCATCTGTGACCGTGCCACCTTGCTGTGACCGTGCCGCCATGCTCGAACCGTGCCACCTGCTGTGACCGTGTTACCTTGCGCGCCCACCCCGTGAGCTCCCTGTCGACCAGCTGCAGCAGCTCGGCGTGCGAGAAGGGCAGGAAGTAAACGATCTCGTTAATCCGACCCAGGAACTCGTCCCGTCCAAAGTGCTTCTGCAGCCACAGTGAGAGCCAGGCACGCGCACAAACTCATGCTGGGACACGGCACGTGTTGGGCTCGCATCAAGCATTGTAAAGCAAATCGTTATTCGATGGAGCAGCCTGGGTGCAGGTGCGTCTCATAGTGCTTTACACGTGTCAAGCATCTTACATTCAATCTCAACTCAACACGTGAAAGGGTACAGTGAACCAGGGAGGCTTTCTGACGTAATTCGAACCACGGCAATAAGCACCAATCGCTTACCACTGGGCCAAGTCGCGAGGCATGGACACATTACTTTTCAAATATCTCCAGAGAAGATATAATCATGCAACTGAATATTATTGGAACTCTGCAAAAACTGCTTTTCTGTTTTGCATTAGAGAGTGCAAGGGCTGTTTCCAATGTCCAGTATGTGTTGTAAACCATCTATAATGTGCACAAAGTGCACTCGTGAAATTCCAGAACACACCGCAAATCCCCCAGCATAGGTCACCACACAGCGCACCTTGAGTATGGGCCGGATGACATCCTCCTTGAAGCTTCTAGAAATGGTGACTTGATTTGAGGCGGGTGCCTCTTCTGCGCACAGCGACACACAAACACGCACAGTCACGTCTGTTGTTTGCAGTGGCCCATGTGGCTGTGATGTGTGCGCACGGCGCAATCCAGGAGGTGGATATCGCTCCGTCTTAAACCTGCCACTCACAACGCCCACTCGTGTTCAACTCCAACAACCCAGGCAAGGATAATATTGTGCAAGAATAGATATCCCACAGTTCCTCCTATCATAGTAAAAAATCATCAGTCTTATCCACAGTAAAACCATGGATTTGCTCGTACAAAAATATCTGACCGTTCCGGTGACCTTCACTCGTTGATTGCTCTGCCCCTGTTGAGACTCGGTCTCTAGCGGATGCTGTGTCGTCTCATCCACTGAACTGTGTTCAACCACCATCACTGCAGATCACCACAACACACTCGCCTACTCCCATAACACACTCGCTTATGCGAATACTCGTCCACTCGTTCATCCACTCACCCTTGCACTCGCTATCCACACTGCAGGAGTCCCGTAAAGAGCTTGCAAGCTCACTGGCTATATTTCTGCTGTAATAATAAACATCTATCTATCTATCTTTCCGCTTCTTCCCTTGCACTGCTCCACTTTGGAATCCCCTGCCGTCGTCTCTTTTCCCAAGCCCTTAACACCCTTGCTCAATTCAAGAAACGTGTTCATTCTTAACTATTACAACTCCGCTAGTGCCGCTCGTTGCTGACCGCTGGGTGTTTCGGGCGTTCGGGCCTGCGCTCAGCGTCCGCGATTTCGCGTGTAGATCTCACCCAGGCCGGAGTCGCCGCGCGTACTGTGCGCCCGCCGTTCCGCCTCTCTGCGCAGCGCCAGCGCGTGCTGCGCGATCTCCTCGTTGCCGAGGTTGGAGGTCATGATGAACACGGCATCCGGGCAGGCCACCGTGTGGCCTTTACCATCTGTCAGCCGTCCCTACGACAACACACGCAGCACGGTCGCCCCGCGCTCACGAGGCGCCTGTCGCGCGGCGCAAGGTTCGACCGGGCGGCGGGACGAGCGAACCGCTCCCGCGCCGCGCTCCGTCCCGCCGCCGACGCCACCGCCTCGCGGCTCGCGCACACACACGCGCGCGAAGACTTCGGCGCGATTGCTAAGGGACGGCAAAGAGTGAAATTGTGAATAAATGAAAAGCGCGGATAATAAAATAAAGTTCGCTGTAATAAAATAATGGAACCTAAAAAACTCAAAAGATAGATATTTGTGCAGGACCGCTGCGAGCGAGGTGGGGGTCTCTGGCAGCTCGGCCCCCTCAGCTCTTGTACTTTCTCCCTCTAGCCCATCTGTCTCTGTCCGTCGTAATCGAATCAACCACGCGGGCCAAGTGCAGCGCATCTTGGGATACCTTTATGATGCAGAGCAAGCGGAGAGGTGTGGAGTAGCGCACCCGCGTGTGTGTGTGTGTGTGCGTGCATATGCGGTGTCGGCTGATAATGTATGGCTGCTGTCATAACCACATGCCGGTAATCGCATTAGGCCATTGCAGATGGATGCCAGCGTTCTCTGTGAGCCCCGTCTCAACGTCCCCGCTGCGCCCGCTAATTTGCTGTGATCACCGGCCTCCGACCCCCTCGTCTCTCTCTCCTCCCTGGCGCCCCCCCC
>JAZEWU010000021.1:2688790-2711733 GCA_036362915.1 Geotria australis
CGTCACACACAGCACCTTGACTATAAATGTATTCTGAAGAGTGGCAGGGTCACAAATGGGTTTAGAAAGACCCTCCACCACCCGACTCAACCAAATGAAATTGTCACGTGTACAAGCGTTTAATGCGGCAGCTATTGTTGTCCGAGCTAGCTGATAAGTTGGAGAGCAATTATCACAAATGCATAAGCGATCTTTCGTTTTTGGAACAGCGTTAAGCAACTTCAGCATATCCACAGTATAAAATCCAGGCAGTCAAATATCATTAAGATTCTTAACATGGCCTGAAAACCTGTGTTAAGACTGTATATGTATACATGGGCAGGCGCATACACCAGAGAACATGTTCACATACACCAGAGAACATGTTCACACACACACGTGGGTGTATTTACATGCAACCTGAACACACACGTGTGGACACAACCTACAAGACAAAAATCCCACGTACCGACATGCAGACTGTTGAGGCAAGTGCTGCTAGCGAGCACCTATAAAGGCCAGGATGGTGCATGAGGGGGGGTGCTACTAGCATCATGCCCGGCCACCTTTGTCTCTCCGCAGTGGTGATGTTTACACACCAGATACTAATTTAACGTTGAGTCGACCTAGGGGAGGCCCAGAACTGGTTAAGATTTTCATCACTGATGTTGGCCATGAGAGGGAATCGAACTTGGGTCGCCAGATTTAAAGCAAGGTGCGCTATCCGCTCTGCCACTGCTCCCCACAACCTACGTGTAAATCCATACGTACGCTTACGTGTGTGGCTGCACGGACAAATACTAGCACACTCAGATGCCAGCACGCCTCTTTGCATAAACATCTACATCCACGTCCACATATACACATCCACGTATACACATCCACGTGGCACTGCAAGTCTGTTACACGCACCTGATGGTCCATAATTGCTGTGCCCAAATCAGATTAGCTAATGATCATTTCAGTGAGGCAATGCATCATTCTGTTTGCTCAGGACCAGTCTAGGGCACTGCATGAACGTTTCCACTCGCCCAGGGCCAGCACCGTGATTGTAGAATAACCAACAAGCAAGTGTCTTCACCTACAAATACTATCTCAGTTTGATGCAGGAACCACGTTTAGAAATATATTCATTCGACTATTCATAATGGGCTTTTAGTATTAATCCCAGCACATAAAGAACATGAAATAGAATTACAATCCGAGTTTCCATTGATAATTGTCTCCACGGACAGGGAGGGGTGAGGCCTAATAACTTCCGCAAACAGGGCCCATCTGGCTGCTGCTCAATGCGGAGCGCAAAGACGATACAGACACGTTACATGTGGATGCACGAGCAAACAGAAACCGCTATAGGCACCGACACACGCGCACACACGTCTGGACACAGGCAAGCAAACACTCGGACATTCGCAACTGTAAACACAAGGGTGCACCACACAGGCACCAGAAGGATTCAAACATGGTCGCGGATTCTGGGCAGCGTTCGAGCAGGTGCCATAACAACCGGCAACAAGCCAGCCAACCGCAAGCTTACCTAGTTCCAGCAGCACCACGGTGCGGGCGTACAGAATACGGCGAGATTCACATCTCTCACTGATAATCGCCCTTCTATGGGCACCACCTCGGTGTGGCGGAGAAGCAGTGTGCACCTGAGTAGCCGTGCTGAACAGGGCCACTGATACCAGTCAGGTAGCCAGCAACAGGGGAGGGCAAAGTGTGTTGTTCCCTTCACCAGTCCGCAATGACCAGCATGAAGGCCCTAACCGACTCTCAGATGAAGAGCAGGAAGTTAAAGATTTCACACTCAAAGAAGCAAACTCTACTCGCCGAAGCAATTTGATGGTGATGTTGTTGTTATAATGTCTAATGGGAATAAAGTGCAGGAAATGTTAAAAGAACTGCAAGGTCAGGCTCAAAATAAACACGAGCAAAGCATAGGTCATGTACAACAAGTTCGCTCAACAGTTGGAGACATCTGTCTGAGGGACACAACAGGAAAACAGCCAAATAGATGAACCTGTGGCAGTCCCTAAGGGCCACCAGGATCCAAACTGTGAAATTAAGAGATGGACAAGAGCAGAATTGAATGCTTGTGGAAATTTAAACTTGATCATTAAAAGCAAAATACTAATGTGCCTTTAAAATGAGTTTTTAATTACTGCAAGCTGAAAGACGACCATGTCCAGAAGCTAGCCATCGTGCTTCGAAGAATCGCAAAGAAGAAGAAGAAGAATTACTGCATACCACCTTCTGTGACGTGGATTATAAGTGTGGTTATTAAAAAATATAGAACAAAATTGAATAGTGTGCTAGTAAGCAGAGAAACATGCTTGCAATTGAAGTTATTAATGATTACCTCTCTCTCGACACGGCTATCCCGAAAGAACAGCTCTGAAGAGCAACTATCATGAATCGAGCCGTGAAAACCTACATCAGTAAATTCAAACTGTCCAGAGGAGTGAGTGAACTAGGGTCGCGGCATGTTGCTGTGAGGACCGATGGCTGATAATCAAGAACAGAGTTGGATGCGCTGGCGAATTATTACATTGCACAAATGTGACAGGTGACTTGGCGAGTCCTTCATCTACCAGTGGATTGAACATGGGCTGATTATTATGATATATCAATAAGCAATACGTTACAACCACACGATCATTATTTCCCAACAGATAACACTCGGAAGATTGCAAACACCAAACCTTTCCGACTGCTGGGAATATGACAAACGGTGCTGCCGTTAAGCAGTAGCTACACTGGGGCAGGTATCGCCAGTTTGATGTCACGAGCGGGTGTGCAAGCAAACACGCTGGAGCGATTGTGTGTGGGGGCGCCCGTCCCCTAATGGGTGTCGCATCACGCTTTGATTAGGGTAACGACGGGCGACATGCCGTTATTGGCGAGTGCTAATCCGGGCCACCACGTGGCCCCTCAGCACTGCTGGCAATATTGCCTTCTCCAACGATGCAATTACAAGCTCTCTCTCTCCGCAGCCGATCCCCCCACACCCCTCACCCTCCGCACCCTCGCCAGGCCGGCAGCAATCTTTTCTCAAACGGTCTCGTGCAGGAGTGGTCGAGTCGCAGAACCACATCGAGCTCAACAACGCAGAGTCAACGAGCGTTACTGCGTCCTGGGATAACGCGCGATATTACGCACCGGCACTACGCACGCACGGCTACGCTTTGGATTAAAGTCACTCTATGAACAAGCGCCAATGGCTGAAATATTACCTATTGTATATTGTTTCCTTTCAAGGCCGCAGCGGGTTTGCTCAACGTGTTGTTATTTGTGCTCGTACACCACTGCCAACGCACCAACGCAGACTTGCTCTGAAGCGCTGCTCTTTTGGGATAGCCGTGTCAAGTGTTTTTCCTCTTTACCTTGTTTCTCTTGACGTGAAGGAACGCTAAACACGACTATCCCGAAATTAGCAGCTCTTAAGAGCAATTCTCAGATAAGTTGTAGTTTGCCTCAATCGGTCTTACCAGGAAGTCTGCTTATGAATCGTGGATAGGTTGTTGATCCATGAAACAATCCAGCTTATTGCCAAGACAAGAATTTTCTTTACTGTTGTGTCTGATATACACTTCACCACTGGAACACATCGAGCTCTAGTCCAGCGGTTTTTAGTTTGTTCAGGAGGAGCATGTGATCCACAATATTAAAATCCATCATACATCTCTATAAAGATTGTTCCAGTTATCGTCCACGTTCCATCGCCATATATATATAAGTTTACATCTGCTGTTAATTATAAGAATTCCTCCTGCCTCTTTTGGACTGAAACTGGTTCAAAAAGAAAAATGTACATAGTGTCAACCACTTTCACCTTATCAGGATTACCCCCACCTCTTCGAATACCCCCCCCCATGGATCCTAACCTTATCGTGATGGAGGGGTTTGCACGTTCCAATGAACCCCAGAGCTATGCCACCTGGAGTGCAGCACTCCTGCTAGGGTCTCCCTTGGTGAACAGGTCTGTTGTCTAGCACACCTGCTTGGGTCTTCCTTGGTGAACAAGTCTCGGGAGAGGTTCCAGACTAAAGGAGGTTGGCGTCAGGAGGGGCATCCGCTGTAACATTTTGCTCCAACACTCCCAGCAATGTGGGGGGGGGCAACCGGCCAAGCCGGGTTAACCTGGACAGAGGCCGATGAAACCGGCAGCACCCCCCCTCACCTCGTCGAAGAGCTGCAGCATCGCTGTAAGCACATCGGGGTGTGCTTTGTCCACCTCGTCAAACAGCACCACGGCGTTGGGACACTTCTTCAGACGGCTGGTCAGCTGGCCGCCCTCCTCGTAACCGACGTAGCCGGGCGGAGAGCCGATCAGCTTGGACACCTACACACCGCTCCGGCACACGACCATTACATGCGTACATATGCGTATACACCAAGGCCGTTACGCTAGGCTAGGTGTACTTTGAGGCCACACGGAGTTGTGAAAGTTTGCTGCTCGTGGGCCAGACCGAAATGCCGCACTCGGTTAACGGGATGAGCTGCCTGAGATGTGTACCACATATAGCGCCCAGGACGTCAATATGCTGTGGCCTTTCTCAGCCAACGCTCAGTTGGGTGCAGCAAGCCACCCCAGAGCACCGTGCACGAGCGTCCTTCCACAGAGGCTGATCTTGACACCACTGATACCAGTCAACAGCACAACCGCTAAGCCAAATTAACCAATCTCTTCCCTAGTCAGAACCATCCCTATTCAGCATCCTTGATTCAGGCAACACCTAGTGACTCAGGGGTAAAGTGAGGGGCTCACAGGCCTTTGATGAGCACTGCCTCAATGTCCAATTTAGCATGAAATAGCTTTACCTTTTGACTTGACCCTCACCAGGACAAGCGGTTTAGAAAATGGATGGATGGATTGACTATTCAGCTAAAACACAAGATGTTTAGGCATACTCGGCTGAGCTTCTGTTCTCCATGACTCATTGCGTGTCCGTCAGAGGAGGTCACTAATAAGGGGAGATGGCGAAGATTTCTCAAGTATCAATGAGAGCAACCAGAGCACTCCTAGGCAGACACAGCCACACGCCCACACAACACGGCAAGATCTGCTTACCTCATGTTTCCCTTGAAACTCGGACATGTCCAAACGTATGAACGCCTGTGCAAACAAAGAACAAGATCCCCTGATCATCTCAACAAGTGCCGTGAGCAGCGACCTAGAAGGTTAACGGTGTCACTAGCACAGTAGTAGTCAACGGCTCAGTGAATTGTCAATTTACTGTCAAGTGTTAACGTAAGTTATAGGAACTGTAGGTTCCTACAGTTCCTGAACGTTAACCATTTGCACCCAATGTGTACGTGAGGGCCCACGATGGGCAGTGACGATTCACACACCTTCTTTAGGTCCTTGTGCATGTACTTGGCAAGCTGTTTGGCGAGTTCTGTTTTACCTGTCCACACAGCCATCAACGCAAACGCGATCATTTCACACACCACACATAAGTGTCACTCTATCTGCTTCCTCATTAGACGTACTCACAGGCCGCCCTGGTTATTACGGCGGGTGTAGCAACCATCAATTACAACTCGCGCCGTCTGCCTCACAGCGAACGTTAAAGATTCCGGACATCATTCCAGACGACATCTTGACGTTTTACGTAGCCTAATTAGCTTAAAGTGCATTACCAACTTATCAGGATGAAGCTACATGACAAACAAGATACTATGCTTTCCATTATACAGAGTGAAGATGACGTAATGAGAGTCAAACCGGGAACACGACACATTCTGCACCCGGCTCCGCATGTCGATGTGTGTGTGATCATCTTGTGTGCGTCATACAAACCGATCCCAGAAGAGCCCAGAAAGAGGAAGACAAGGGGATGCTCTTCATCGTACCATCCGTTCTCCTTGCGACGTATAGCTACACAGACAAAGATCCCCCGTGTTGCCTTAACAGACTGTAGGGGTAAGTGCCATTAGCGAGCATCTATGAAGGTCGACACGACAGACGAGGGGGTGGGTGACCAGCACCACGACCAGCCGCATTTGTCTCCCTAGTGGTAATGTTTACATACTGCACTAGGTACTCATTTGAGGCTGAGTCGACCTAGGGGAGGCCCAGGACCGGATCAGAAAATCGTCACTGGTATTGGCCGTGAGCCGGATTCGAACTCGGGTTGCCAGATTTGCAGCCCAGTGTGCTAACCACTGGACCACCGCTCCCCATAGCTACACACACACGCATGCATGCACACACAGACGCATTGCTGCACAATGACATTTTGAAGCAGCGACTTTCTCTACAATCAATGGCTTCCCAAACACGGGCACGCCCTCACTATGAACATCGGTAGTATGGCAGCCCAACACGTCGCTACTAATCTGCTGAGCACCAAAGAGCATCGCTTAAAAAGTGGGCATTACTCCGCAGCATCACGCCACTGCCTACTGGCCTGAGTCGGTCTCTGGGCTGCACTGAAGCAGTCAGTTCGCGGTACCTTGGGAGGCAGACACGGGGTCACTCATCCGCATCTGGGACTCAATCTCACCGGAAGCCACGGTAGCGATGGCACCCTCCTGTCCCACCAGGTGCTCCGAGAACCTCTGTTCCAGTGGGTAGCGCACTCTCTCGGCTGCCTCCTGGCTCTCCTTCAGTTCCTTGCTCTAGATGCACACAGCATTCCACACAGCGTCCACACAGCACACGGTGTCCACACAGCACACAGAGCAACCCACAGCCCAATTCCTCAATTCGTGACTGGTAACCCCATGAAAATAGACATTTAGAAGTGTCTCGAACAATTAATGTTTTCATTGAGAATTGACGAAAATTTGGGGTTTCACTATACTGGTTCTAGACCATTTGAATCAGCAATCGATTCTGAAAAAAGGTTACCAGTTTACAGATTATCGTTTAACAATGCTAATACACGCATATTGCAAATGTACCTTGACCTGGTGCTGGGAAAGCATTTTCTGGATTTCGCCTTCACGAGCATAGTCGAGCGCTGTGTGGCCTGCTGCATCCACTTGTGTGGAGTCTGCACCTGTTAGACAGAAATCCCCCTTACAGCCTTAATAGACTTTTAGGGCAGGTGCTGTGAGTGAGCATCTAATAGGCTGGCACAGCATACGAGGGGATGGGTGGCCGGCAGTATACCCGGCTGCCGTTGTCTCCCTGGTGCCAATGTTTGGCACCTGTAAAGACCGCGTACGCACATTTCTACAGCCATACACACCCACATGTGCAATAACAACGACTACCATTCGCTACTAACTGGCAGTGACATCACCACTATGCTTGTGCCAAGCTAGGTACATTTTGCAGCTATAACGCAACATGTAGAAGGCTCGCGGACAGGTCACGAGACATGTCCAGGGGTTAAGTATTGACTAAGATGACTGGAAGACATATCCACATCTAACGTGCACATAACTTTCTTTTAAAATTACGGCAGTTGACCAGCACTGGTTCCAGCAAGCTTGACTTTGCTGATGAGACACCAAATATCCAAACAGATGCAGAGCTGTGTTTGTGTTGTTTGGATTGAATCAATGCAGCTGAAATTATGCACCCTCAGAAGGCAATGTTGTTGATGGGATGTGTAATTTTTTTTTTACATGGATGGACAGATTTTCTGAAGGAGGTGCATTGTCAACCTATGTATATTATCCCTCAGTGTGTTGTCACGTTCTTAGTAGTGTTGGTCTAGCCCGCTGTAAGGCAAAAACTTGCATGTTGTGCGATTGCGAGCTCCTTTGTCAGTGCGTGTGCAGTGTTGTGACTTTACAATGTGCAAGTGAATTTTAGTGAAATAAACAGATAAACGTTCTATAATTAAAAAATGTAAGCCTGAGAAAGTAACATTAATCATGGACTCGCGTCTTTTAAAACAAGTACAAAGGTCACGTATTTTAAATAAACAAATCGCACACTACAGTTCAGGCAACGTAACATTTCACAATCTATGCCATTTGTAAATCTTTTTTTAAGCTTGCAGGGCCGATGGGCCAATGCAGCTGTGAGCAGCACAAACGGAATTAGGAATAATGGACGCGGGGTTGCGGCCAGATCTGACCACAGAGGATAAGGGTCATGCATGAGGGGGTTCGCTGGTCACGAGAGACGCACAGAGGGGGCACAGAGGGAATGGGGGTGCTCGCGAGTCAGAGTTTAACAGCCTTGGGGGGGGTTCCGCACGAGTGACCCCGAGTGGTTAAGTACGGCTTGACTCCCTGCGCCAACACAAGCGTTGATGTCCGTGAAGACACTGGGGCACATGCAGAGGCGCATAGAGGACATTTCCACGCGCACTTGCAGAGGCACAGGCGCACGCTCACACGTCCACATAACAGCAGAAAGAATGCGCGCACAGATGAGTGAATGTGCGCGCGGAAATGTGTACGAGCAGAGAGGCACATGTGAGCACGACACACAAATCACTCTTGGGACCGCTGCTGGCTACATGTCCAGTAGCAATGCACTAAAGCTGCTAGGTTTATAGTTTACAGATCAGACAATGCTAACAGTCGATAATATTTTACAGATGACAGATACACAACTATAACAGCAGATGTTACTGCGGCACCTGAGACAGGTGCAACTGAGTGATTTTCTTTAAGCCATGATTTACTATCTGGCAGGGTAGCTCAGTGGTACAGTGAGCAGTTCGAAATCGGAAGGTTGTGAGTTTCGATCATGGTTGGGGATTGACTCAACCCATCATCCCTCTGGGCGATAAAAGGAGTACCACTTTCTGGGGAAGCCAACAGAGTTTATCCTAAGGGAAGGCTTACACTCACCATATGAATACACAATTGTCACCACTGCTGATGTAAATGGGAGATAAGCGCCCACTCCAACACTCATTTGAAAAGAACATCACTACGTTTTTGAACCAGAAAAACCACCCAGCAAAAAACACATCGGCCAAAACGTGAAAGCAGGAGCACAGGAAGCCCGCCTGACAGATACCTGGCTGGCTGACACATCTGCTGCCTTCAAGGGCGACCGCTTTGCCAGATAACAAGAGGACCCAAAACAGTAAACACCCTTATTGTATCTGTCTGCAGCCAAACCCCACCACGGGCCCACCTCCCCAGGCTTCTACACAAGCGCTCCATCTGTCCCTGTCCCATCAACCCACGACCCCCACAGCTGCAGGGGTATTTGCAAAGCGATAAACCGTAGCAGACAGCGAGCGGTGCACACCACTGAGGAAGCCTTGTCTAGTCCAGCCGCTCCTCAAACAAGCTTTGTGTGAATTTTACCCAAGCACAGCCAGGAGAATCCTCCATGTGTGAAGACCTTCTAAGGGAATTGATAGCACGTAAATAGTAACATGGACACAGAATAGCGGATATTACACTACCAGAGATGTTGCCAATCCTAACATCATGCAAAACATGAGCTTCACTGCAAGCAGGCATTATCAGCCTGCAGCCAGTAAGATAGACTCGCCTACAGTGACATAGGTCATCAATGTTTTAACAGCACGATTGTGCTGCTACAAAACCCAAAAGCAAGCCCTTTCTAATTCATACCACTGCTCAGATAACAATGGTTCTCATATAGTTAAAGGCATGAGGAAAAATGTTTCTAATAACAGTGCTGAGTCAGCACCTATTGTGTAGATACGCACCGAGACCGACGCAGAATATATCTGACAATGTGAAACATATTAAAGTGCTCTCGTGACATCGGGTAGACACGTATAAGTTATCGTGTTGCAGAGCAGAGGCCCAATGGCCCAACATACTGACTAGTGTGAGTGTGACCCGGAGCAGTGTGAGTGTGACTCGGAGCTGTGCGAGTGACCTTCATCCAGCAGCAACTTGACCATACGTGCGTCGTCGATGAGGGTTGCGTAGTGCAGCGCCGTTACTCCCTGGAAACTGGCTCGTGTGTTGAGACGGTTGCTAAACTCATCCTCACGTACCACCAGCACTGAGTGAACACATCGCATGATATAGCACATCACCACGAGCCCTGGGTAAAACACACGGCACAAAAATACTTACACCTGCTCTCGTCCAACGAAAAGAAAACCATCCAAGGATGCAAAATGTGCAGCTTCTCAGTGGAGTCTGTACTGACAGCTGTCATGTGCCCTCACATTGTAATGATACATTCAGCAATACATGCTACACGTGTATACATATAAACATGGTTAGTTCAATACAACAGAATCAAAACATTGACACAGCAGCTTGGGAGAAAGGGTATTGGTTGCTCCAGCAGCTGCTAGGAAGACAACCCAGCGAGATTGGCGTGCACCTCGTAAATCTCTCTCTCACACACAGGCCCTGTAGGGCCATACCGACCACCGTAAGACGTGGCGCTACACGTGGTGTTACAGAGCACCTAGTAACGCTGGCATGGCACACAAGTAAATGTCATGGCCAAAAACATGCCGAAATGCCTTAACTGGGCGGCAGGGTGGCACAGTGGTAACATAGACTCCTCACAGAAAGAATGGTCTTGCCCGAGGTGGTTCGATTACCACCTTGCGCACCTTTCTGTGTGGAGTTTGTGTGTTCTCCCCTTGTTTTGCATAGGTTTCCGCCAGGTTCTCCCGTTTCCTCCCACAACTTAAAAAAAACACTCGTTAATTAGTCGGCCAATAACATCATAATATACAGGAAGCAGTGTGTGGCAATATGGCGCCGGCAAACCGCCTGCCTGCCTCCTCCGCCTCTCTGCTGTTTCCTCGTGCCTCTGAGTCCTTCTCTTGTCGAATGAATATCTTCGACATTGAACGAATATGTGCGCGTTATAAATGTAAAAATCATTATTATTAACTCCCTCACACCACTACTTGTCACCAATATTGTCTACGTCCATAACTTGGTCTCTCTCGAGTGGAAGCCGGCTCGTGTGTGTGTGTGTGTGGCTGACGCTGCCTGCACACTCACCCTGGAGAGAGTTCATCTCTAGCGAACGCGCCGTGCTGTAGACGCTCACAAAGTCGTCGCCAACATCAGGCTTTGCTCCAGCAGCAAGAAGCATCTCAACCACACTGCAAATCACACGACAGCTGCCCGTCACCTCTCTCATTCGTATGGACAGGAATTGCAGAACAACCATTATTAATCTATGTGCACGTTGTAAAACCTGCCGCTGGCTTCAGAGGACAACCAGAAAATACCCCTTGGGGGCGTGAAAATGACGCCGGCAAACCACCTGACTGCCTCCTCCTCCTCTCTGCGCTTTCCTCGTGCCTCTGAGTCTTTCTATCGTCGAATGAATATCTTAGACATTGAATGAATATGTGCGCGTTATAAATGTAAATTATTATTAGTAGACTCGTTAGTCAGGAGCATGCACGACCTGCACTGCTCTCTGTGCTTCACGCTCGCCCAACAGTCATCGGTGTGTGCCCATGTGGGAGTGTGAGCTGGACAAGCCCCCGATTGTGTTATGCTCGCGTACCTGTGGTGATGGTTGATGGCCGCCACCATGAGCGCCGTCCAGCCGAGCTCATGGCGAGAATCTGGATCCACCCCTTCGGCGAGCAGTCTGTCGGCAAGCCCGGCACACGACACAAAGCTATGAACCAACTGGTATCGCGGTGTGAATCATTCACTCACCTGTGAAGCGCACATTAATAAGGTCACTAAGTTTTACCTTTTCTGGCAATGAGAGAAGTGTTAAGATCTTAAAACACCAAATGGTTCCAGTTTGCAAGCAGCCACACATGCTTGTGGCAAAAACATGCAAACAAATGCTATGATAATATATGCATTGTTCTTCAAACTGATTGGCCCAACACTAGACAGCTTTCGTTAGAGCCTAGTCTCAGTGTTTAGCCAAGTGTTGCCAGAAGGCAAGCAGTTTTGGACAACGCAACTATCAATGCATTAGTAGCTCGGGTCTAGCTGTTTAGACTACCCAAATAATGTAAAATACTTTACGTTATTTGTACCCTGGCAAAAAAGGTGCCCGTAGTCCAAGGTCACCAAGGCTGCCTTCTTTCGACTTAGAAAAAACACCCAGGCTGCACGTCATTCTCTTTCCGTCAAACACCTTCCCCATTTGTTTGAACTACCGCGCAGGGAGATTGAATCGAATCGAGCGGCAGGGTATCTATACAGCGATAACATCCGCACCTCACGGAAAGAAGGTCCTGCCCAAGGTGTTTCATGCCTGCCTTGGGTGCATTTCTGTGTGGAGTTTGTGTGTTCACACCATGTTCTGCATGGGTTTCCCCCGGGTTCTCTGGATTCCTCCCATAACTAAAAAAAACACTCATTCAATGGCCGATATCATCACGGTATAGGATGCAGTGTCTGGCAAATGTTTGCACCGGATAACCACATGGCTGCCTTCACCCCCTGCCTCTCTGCGGTTTCCTCGCGCCTCCGAGTCGTTCTCTCTTCGAATACATTCGACATTGAATTCTGTGTGCATTGTAAATTGTAATATTGTCATTATGACAGCAGAATCACAATTTAAGTATTCTGACCATCACCCCGCAGCAGCTCCTTCATGCCTCAGTTAAAATTGTCAAGACGTTATGTTTACTGCTCAACATATCTCTTTGCGCCGAAAATGGGTAACAGGATTATTGTTTTTCCACATAATTATCAGTAACGCAAAACATTTTTGAAACAACCCTAACAGTACGCTTCCCGACAGCCCCTGCGCCAATTGCCTCCTAGGCTAATTGCGTTATGTTTGTCTTTATGAATGGAGTGTGTGTATGGATGCAGGATGCTAGTATGGACGAGTGATTGGAAGTCATCCCAGCCACTGCCCATGCAAACGCTGCCTATAAACTGTCATTGTTACAGGGCACCTGCAGACTCCAATTTGTTTATGGGTAAACAGTGCATGCTACTCAGGTCATTGGCGTGCGGATAAATAAGCCACAACACGAAAACAAATGTGTCGTTTTGCTTCAGGACGCAGTTCTCTCCCAGTCTGGCAGATGTCCATCACGGCTCACAAAGCCTGACACCACAGACTTAACCAACGTGAAAACTGCTAGCACATGCTTGTGAAGACTATGTTTGTTAAGCGATTACACTTTAGAGAATCGATTACCATTGTTGAACGTCACAAACCGGTAATCGTTTCTAGTGAAATATTTGTAAAAATAGGTGGGTGTACCCCATACTTTACCCCACCACACGCGACCTGCCGATCGGCTAATTTAGGAAATCTGCCCCATTGTTTCAAGTGCTGTGCCGGGAGATGGACTTGAACCGGCGTTTTCTGGATTTCATGCGAATCATTGCACCGTGGTAGCGTCCCGTCTCTCCAGTGAAGATGACGATCCGTGATGGTGCCCGGCCTTAGCGCGCTCACTGCTTGGTGCAGAGGTGTACGATTCGAGTTTGGAAGGCTGCCCTGGTAATTACCACGTGTGCAATAACCGTATGAATACGCGCCGTCTGCTTCGCAGTAGACGCTAAATATCCGCTGACGTCCTTTGAAGCAAGTAGGCCGTTGTGTGCCGGCGTCGTGATCAAAATTTTCCAAATTCCAAAATTTACCCGCAATTTACTAAATTGGAATTACACATATCACCATCGCCCGTTACTGTCAAACTCCTGCAGACAGTGAAACACACAGCTTTCTTGGATGACAGGAGTGAGTGCCTGGAGAATCCCATGAATACCAAGTTGTATTCGGTTGATAATTATCATGAGAATGCAGAAGTGTCGACGTGGCCCGACTCGTCCGCATCAGGACGCCCTCACCTCTTCACTTCCTCTGTGTCACCTGTCCGGGCGGCCATCAACAGACGCGCACCTGGATGCACCCAGAATTAGAAAATCGGGCTCACACCCCATACACACCCAGCAGACCCACACACATATACACCACACATACACAAACCTAGCAAACCCACGCACATGCACACACAAAGACAAAATCCCCGGTATAGCCTAAACAGACTAGTGGGGCAAGTGCTATTAGCGCACATCTGTAAAGGCCTGCACGGCATGGAGACATCGTCACCTGGACACACGGACACAAGGAGACATGAATGCAGCCCAGCGCGCTAACCACTGAGCCACCGATCCCCACATACATACAACACAGTATGTGACCACCCCCGTAATTATTTCAAGCCAGGCCCCCCCCCCCCCCAAATTAAAATTCTGCCAGTTACCCGCACAGTCCTTCTCTCTCTCATTCTGTATTCTGTTTACCCCAATGACGATATTCCGGTGTGTGTGCCCTCCGGGCTGGCAACCCTGCCCTCTGCTGGCGGAAGGGTCTCCACGAGAGGGCGCTCCAGAGAGCCCCTTGGCAGGGTGGTCCAGATGTCGTGTGACCCCCCCCATTTAATAGACCCACTCAAATGTGTTACTTTTGCTCATTCATCCATCCTGTACTCCCTCTCGACGTTTCGCCTCCACACGTCTGACGCATCATAAGGCGTTGCACATGACCCGCGTGGGTGGCCAAGTACTACGCAAGGGCCGCCTGATTCTATAGTGGCGAGGTTTACACATTGCACCAGATTACAGTACTCATTTGAGGCTGAGTCAACTTCGGGGAGGCCCAATAGTTATACAGATAATCGTCACTGGTGTTGACCGTGACCGGTTATCAAACTCTTGTGGTCGGATTTTCAGCGTAGCTAGCCGCACCACTACCGCCCCCCACTGTCTCACACACACACACAACAGCCACCGCCGCCGTTCGCCACTAAAATTGGTGGTGACTGCACCACAGCGCTTGTGCACCACAGCGCTTGTGCCAGGCCAGGTGCACCTTGAGGCCTCGTGAAGTGTGGACAGGTGGGGCCACGGGACAGTCCCAGGTGCCATGTGCTGACTGGCCGAGGCAGTCGCAACCACATCCTCTCAAAAGACAAGACAAATGATCCCCCGTGTAGCCTTAACAGACTGTAAGGTCAAGTGCCGTAAGCGAGCACCTGTAAAGGCCTGCACGGCACGTGAGGGGGTGGGTGGCCAGCACCAGTCCCGGCCGCCTTTGTCTCTCTTCGTGCGCCCGGTGCTGTGTGTAAACACACCCCGTCACACGCACCTCTGTCCCCGCCGCTCGCCGCGTGGACGGACCCGAGTGCGAGACCGGCGGCCACGACCCATGCCGGGCCCCACAGCGTCCTCCACCGCGGCGCGAAGCCTCCTGCTCTCCCCGCGAGCCCCGCGTCCTGCAGGGCGGCCCAGCCGTGTCGCTTCCCCGGGCCGGGCGACGCCAGCAGACGAGAAATTAAAGCCCCGCGCAGCGGCCTAAGAGCGATTCGCGTGGCCATGCCGCCAGTGGAATTCCATTCCCTACACTAGACCCGCATAGACCATGACATTCCGTAGTCAAGATGCGCATATATTATTAAATTCCCTAGACTATACGCGCATTGATTAATACATTCCCTAGACTAGATGCGCATACACCAAATACATCCCTTACACAACACGCGCATAGCCTATTATTATTATGTCCCTATACGATTGGCGCATAAACCATTACATTCCCTACACTAGACGAGACTAGACCATTACATTCCGTACACTAAACTCGTCAATAACTGGAAATTCCCCCCCTTCTAGAGCACGTCATGCGGCCTCATCAGAATGTTCAAGTGTTCTTTATGACCTGTTTTTTTTTTAAATAGGCACGTAACTTGCCTCGTGGTAACACTTGGCTAACACTTGCGAGACTGGCTATAAAGAAAGCCTTCTCTGGTGTGGGCCAATCCGTTTCAAGGACAATGTCACACATTGCTATATAAAACGCTATTATTATTATTGTGCTGATGTAGGTTTTCACGGCTCGATTCATGATGGTTGCTCTTCAGATCTTTTCTTTCGGGATAGCCGTGTCGAGCGATCTGTACAGATTCTGTCCTGCATTCTGCTGGCGAGCCATGACATGGCAACTGGACGCTCACGTAAAGGGAGTCTCGAGGCATGTCATAGTTGTCATTGTCAGAAACCGCTCAATCCTGTACAGGGTTGCGGTGAGCCGGAGTCTATCTCGGCAGATGCAGGGCCCAAGGCAGGGCTATACCAAGGATGGTAGGCCAATTCATCACAAGGCACCGGGGGCACTCTAGATCGTAGGCAAATTGACCTATGCAGCAGCATGTATTTGGACTGTGGGAGGAAACCGCAGTGCCCGGCGAAGACCCACGCGGACACGGGGAGAGAACATGCAAACTCCACACTGAAATGCAGCCGAGCCGGGATACGAACCCAGGGTTGTTCTTGCCGTGAGGCGGCAGCGCTACTCACCGCGCCACCGTGCTGCCCCGTAGCATTTGCCCTTTGCCTGATATCCACCGACCCTCGGCGTCTCCAGTGTGCCGGATTACAGGCGTGCGCCACAACCCCCACCCACCCCCAGGACCTCTCCCGTCCGCTCGGCAGCGCGGCGGCTCACTTGGCTCGTAATCCGGGATGGAGGTGCCTGTCGCCGCTCTGCTCGCCACGGGCTTCCTCCTCGTGTGCGCCTTGCCGTTAGGTACAAAGGCGCCGGTGTTGTTGCGGCGGCACCACGCCACCCGACCGCGTTGCGACTCGCGCCTCCTTCCCAGCGTCGACTAGCTCGTGTAATGTCCGTGCACGTGTGGACAGGTGTATATTGGGTTTTTTTAATATATAGGTTTGTTCGTGTGTGTGTGCATCTACGTACAAGTGTGCGAATGTGTATACAGGTGTGTGCAGGTGTGTGTTTCGGTATGCGGGGAGTAGGTAGTGTAAGGTTAGCGCGCTGTGCAACGAACCCGGCAACCCGAGTTCGATTCCCGCTTACGGCCAACGGTCGTGAGTTTTTTTTTTATGAACGAGTCCTGTACCTCCCTTGGGTTTACTCAGCCTCAAATTAGTACCTAATGCAGTGGTTCTTATCCTGGGTTCGATCGAACCCCAGGGGTTCGTTGAGTCAGTCTCAGGGGTTCGGCAGGGGTCAAGACACACACAGTATAGCCCGGTTCACACTAGCAATGTTTTATTTTTCCAATTACGAAGGGTTCGGTGAATGCACTGATGAAGCTTGCAGGGTTCAGTACCTCCAATAAGGTTAAGAACCACTGACCTAATGCGATGTGTAAACATCACCACTGGGGAGACAAAGGCGGCCGGGCGTGGTTTAGGCCGCTCACCCCCTCGTGTGCCTTTATAGGTACTCAACAACAGCACTTGACCCTACACTCCAATGTTATCTTTGTATGGGATATATGTGTGTAGGTGTGTATGGCGCATGTTTGTGTGTGCACGTCGCCCCGCGTCCCATGCAGGAGCGCGCGCCACCGATGAGGAGCGGTGGCTCAGTGGTTAGCGCGCTGGGCTACAAACCTGGTGGCCGGAGTTCCAATCCCGCTCACGGCCAGTGACGATTTTCTGAACCGGTCATGGGCCTGGCCCTAGGCCGACTCAGCCTCAAATTAGTTCCCTAGTGCGGTGCGTAAACATCACCGCCAGGGAGACAAAGGCGGCCGGGCGTGGTAATGGTCACCCATCCCCTTGCGTGCCGTGTCGACTATCACATTGTGTTCGCTAACGGGCACCCGACCCCATAGTCTGTTAATAATAATAATATCAATTTATATAGCGCCTTTCACCCGAGGGTCACAAAGCGCTGCAATACGTGGGGGGGGGGATATGTTTTTATTTTTTCCGGTGCATGTCCGTGCGTGTGCTCGTCGCCCCGTGTGCCGTGCAGGGGCGCGCGCCGCCGAAGGGCGCTACGCGCACGCGCTCCTCCGTGCACTCTTCGATAATTACTCGAGCGCCGTGCGGCCCGTGAGCGACACGAACAGCGCGCTCAACGTGACCCTACAGATCACCCTCTCCCAGATCATCGATATGGTGAGCGGCTGGATGGGTGAGCGGGCGAGTAGGCGGGTGGACGAGTAAGTGGGTGGACGGGTAAGTGGGTGGTGGGTGGTTGGGTGTGCCTTCATAGGTGCACAACAACAGCACTTGACCCTACAGTCCTATGTTATCTTTGTATGGGATACGTGTGTATATGGTGCATGTTTGTGTGTGTGCAAGTCGCCCCGTGTCACCGATGAGGAGCGGTGGCTCAGTGGTTAGCGCGCTGCGCCACGAACCCGCCCACCCGAGTTAGATTCCCGCTAATGGCCAACATCAGTGACCATTTTTCTGAAGCGGTCCTGGGTCTCTCCTAGGTCGATTCAGCCTCAAATAATTACCTGGTGCGTGGTGTTGGCCAACCACCCCATTATGTGCCGTGCTGGCCTTTATAGGTTTTTGCTAACAGTACTTGAGCCGACAATTTGTTAAAGCTAAACGGGGCATCTTTGAAAGAAGAGTCCAAGTTTCTTATAGCGGTGAAGTTTACTACACACCACCGCACTAGGTACTGATTTGAGGCCGAGGCGACCTAGGGGTTGCCCAGGACTGGTTCAGATAATCGCCATCACTGGCGTCGGTGGTTATCGGTGGGAATCGAACTTGGGTCGTTATCGGGTTCTGTGCTACTGCTCCCCATGAGACACCCTCCGCTATCGCAATGCACAGCCTCAATCTTACATGTTTACTTGAAATATGTGCAATGCTATGTATATTGGACTATTGTATTTCAAAAATGCGTGCAATGCTATGTGTAAACGTTTTATTTTGTTGGTTGATTTAAGCTTGCAAGCTCTATAAAGAGCTTGCAAAAAAACATCTATCTAACCGCCTAACCCCGGCCACAGGACGAACGCAACCAGATCCTGGCGGCGTACCTATGGGTGCGACAGATGTGGAGAGATGCGTACCTGAGCTGGGACCGCGAGCAGTACGACGGCCTCGACACGCTGCGGATCCCCAGCAGCCTCGTGTGGAAACCCGACATCGTGCTTTACAACAAGTACACAGCGACCGCCTCAATCGGCAACCGCAGGGGCAACCTTATAGCAACCACACACAGCACTCACGGGGCGGCACGGTGGCGCTTTGAGTAGCGCTGCCGCCTCGTAGCAATAGGGGTCCCAGGTCCGATTCCTGCCGCGGGTACCTTTTTGTGTGCAGTTTGCGTGTTCGCTCCCCCGTGTCCGAGTGGGTTTTCGCCGGGTACTCCGGTTTCCTCCCACAGCCTAAAGGTATGCTGCTGCCTACAGTAGGTTAATTGGCTTACTGCTGACTAAATGCGATAGACTGGCGGCCCGGCCTCGGTGTAGCCCTGCCTTGGACCATGTGTCTACCGAGATAGGCTCCGGGTCCTTACTACCCTGAACCGGACTAAGGATTACAGTACAGTCCTGATAATGATGATACAGCAATCACAGACGACGTGTCTAATGCATGACGCGCCACCCACGCACGCGGCACGCGTTAGACACGCCGCGGGTGCAGTGAGTGAGTGATAATTTTTACATTTCTAACGTGCACGTATTAATGTATCGCTCTTGCGACAGTCGATCGAGGAGCACCCCAGCACGTACCACTTGGGTCGCTCACTCGCGCCGCTCATTCACGGCCCGGAGACACCGAGACGGCATCTATTATTGAGGCGCTGCGCTCGGGTCGCCGGCTGCCGGGCTCGCTGGCGTCGCTCGAGTTACTCGGGGATTTTCTATTGTTCTTAAACGCCCGTTGCTGAGCGTGAGCCCTAATGCCCAAAAAGGCGGCCAGCAACTGACAGCACTACAAACGTTGTAATATATTTGTCTGCGTGGGTTTTCGCCGGGCTTCTCCGGTTTCCTCCCACAGTCCAAAGACACGCTGCCTAGGTTAATTGGCCCGTTCACTAAATTGGCCCAGTGCCCTGCGAGGAACTGGCGCATTAACCTAGGTCCTGTGTCTGTTGGGATAGGCTCCGCGCCCCCCTGACCCCTGTACGGGATTAAGCGGGTACTCATAATGATGCCGATAAACGAGTGTATGAGTAATTGGGTAGGTTCGCGAGTGGAAGAGTGTGTGTATCAATATCCGTTCACAGCCGACGATTATCTGCACTGGTCCTGGGCCTCTCCTAGGTCGACTCAGCCTCAATTGAACACCTGATGTGCTGTGTAAACATCACCACCGGGGAGACAAAGGCGGCCGGGCGTAGTGCTGACCGCCCACCCCCTCCACCTTTGGCAGCGCGGACGATGAGTTCACGCGCTCCATGGAGACCAACGTGGTGCTGCGGCACACGGGCGACCTCACGTGGGATCAGCCGTCCATCACCAGGAGCTCGTGCGGGGTGGACGTCTCCTATTTTCCGTTCGACGCGCAGCAGTGCCACCTCACGTTCGGCTCGTGGACCTACAACGGGCACCAGGTGAGCAACGCGGCGGCCACCAATCAATGGCCGTGACCCGGTTCGAGCTCCGCCGCCGTAGGGCGAGGGTGAACTCTTCCCGTGACCCCACGGGCGCGCGTGCAGGTGGACATCTTCCCAGGTCCAGACAACGCCGAGCTGAAGGACTTTGTCGCGAACGTCGAATGGGAGATCCTGGGCATGGCTGCACGGCGCAACGTCATCGTGTACGGATGCTGCTCGGAACCCTACCCCGACATCACCTACACCATCACACTGAAGGTGACCATTACCCGCCCCGTGTCCTGAACAAGACGCCCGTGCCTGCATGTCTACTGCCCCCTGCTGCCACGCGCTTCAAGTAACTCTGAACGCGTGCGCTTGTCTGTTTCAGCGGCGTTCTTCATTCTACATCTTCAACCTCCTGCTCCCGTGCCTCATGATCTCCTTCCTGGCCCCGCTGGGCTTCTACCTGCCCGCTGACTCCGGCGAGAAGGTGTCGCTCGGGGTCACGGTGCTGCTTGCGCTCACCGTCTTCCAGCTGCTAGTAGCCGAGAGCATGCCACCGTCTGAGAACATGCCGCTCATCGGTAGGCACGAGCTGCCGAGACCGGCACCCGCCACACTAGAGACCCCACGGGCGCGCGGGTGTAGACGGAGTTATTATTTTATAGATAGATAGATGTTTATTACATCAGAGAGTACCCAGTGAGCTTGCAAGCTCTTCTATTAAATTCAACTTTATTGTCAATTATGCCATATGTACAAGACATACAGAGGATCGAAATGCCGTTTATCTCAGACCCCGGTGTTGGCATATACATGGACTGGAACACAACAAGGGTTTAAAAATACAACAAACAATTGACCAAAATAAAATAAAAAATCTAAAAATGGCAAATTAACCCAACAAAAATAATCATTTACGCACAGCATTGCACATAATTGACCAAATAAAAACATTACAGGTAGCTTATTGCACATTAAGAGGGCGAACAAATACAACATTTCAAACACAAATCAAGGTTTACAATCACAGCTAGGCAGAATGTTTCAATTCTAATTGGGATCCAAGGCTACTGATTGAAGGTAGTGAATGTAGCTTCAAGCTCATGGCAACCTTCTATATTATCACGGCAATATTATTCCAAAAACGTGGGGCAGCCGCCCAGCAGCGGGGCAGTTGTTTCTCTTTCTGGTAACGTCTCTGACGCGTGCGCCTCTCCTCCTCCTCGCAGGCAAATACTACATCGCCACGATGAGCATGATCACGGCCTCCACGGCGCTCACAATCTTCGTGATGAACATGCACCACTGCGGGCCCGAGGCGCGGCCCGTGCCCGCCTGGGCACGCGTGCTCGTGCTACGCTACCTAGCCCGCATCTTCTTCGTCTACGAGGTCGGGGAGAACTGCCGCACGGCTCGACCGCGCGCCGCCGCCGCCGCCGCCGCGCCGCTGGACGCCAAGGAGTGGGAGTGGGAAGACGAGCCCACGGGGCCCCACGACGCCGCCAGTCGCTGCTGCTGCTGCTGTTGCTGCGGGGGCCCGCGGGGGGGACGCGTGGCCAGGGACGTCGCCTCAATCGCGGCGTTCGTGCGCGAGGCGCGCGCCGCGCACGCGCTCAGCAGCGAGTGGAAGAAGGTGGCCAAGGTGATGGACCGCGTCTTCATGTGGATCTTCTTCCTGCTAGTCTTCTGTATGAGCCTGCTCATCGCGGGCAAGGCCGTGTGAGCCACTCGCAGGGACGGGGTTATGGGCAGAGGCAGGCGGCTTCGCAACCGCGGGTGTTGCAGGAAAAAGTGGGGGGGGGATGGAATCATGTTTCTGTGAAAGTGCGGGTGTCGGAACACCCGCGGCTGCGACGCGCCTGGGCAGAGGGACTAATCCGCCCCCAAAATTCCCGCTCTCAGCTTTAAAGGCCACACTGTGATGCACCGGCACGTGCCACGGAAACTAAGGGCGATTTGTATCGCGTTGGACGTCAACGTTCCCGTGACGTAATTTGAAAAATAGGAGGTCGTGTATGCCGGCGTCATTGTCCTTCTTCTTCTTTGCGATTCTTCGAAGCGCGATGTTAAATTACAGTTTCCCATTGTCCAAACTAGCAGAGTATCCGCCCTACTGCTGACGTGGGGATGAGGGCTCAGGAGACAAATAGCGAAATATAGTGACAGTGACATGACGAGAGATGCGTAAGAGATAGACATGCTTAAATACATAGTGAGATGAGCCGGTCTTTCGCCAGTGGATGCGTGCTGCTTAGTCCCCCGATTTAGGGACCCTGCCTCCTGCACACACAGCACTACAATGACTACAACCTTTATGACATCTATTCCTTCAACTACACCTGCTGTAATTTACATTAAAACAAGCTTGCATTATCTTTGTGATTTCAGTTATATCCATATGTATGAGTCTGCCCAGGTGTGCACACCTACCGCCTGCATTACAAAGGAACGTACGGTACCCACTGGGGGGCGCTGCGATGTGTATGATGGGGTACACCCACATCTGATTCACGAAGGGCGCCGTGAACCGAGAAAGTTTGGGAACCACTGGTATAGACTACCGTATTAAATCACGATTGTTGTTGCGACCCGCGGTATCATACCCCGTGTTGATGAGAGCATGTCTCCTTTCCTGTGTTCCTTTGACATTTTTTCTATTCCACTGAAAGTACTTTGTATATGTTTTAGGGTTGGGTTTGTAAGCGCCCATTTCAATCATCGTTTCTCCTGCAACTGGCATGGGAATCCGACCTGCTGAAGACTTCCCTCCTGGCTCAGATGCACCATGGATTCAGTGGAAGACACTCAACCGCCTGAGAAC
>JAZEWU010000021.1:2712087-2737066 GCA_036362915.1 Geotria australis
AGCGGGGAGGGGAGGCAAGCTCGGTCAACCCATGACACCTGCCCACCCAGGGTATGTCCCGTGACTTGTCAGCGGGCCTTCGACACTGCGTGGCCTCAAGGTGCATCTGGCCTGGCAGAGGCGACGTGTTGACATCACCGCCGCTTAGTGGCGAACGGCGGCGGTCGTTGTTGGAGGCCGATGTATTTCCCCAGCCGCGAGGCTCTGCAGCAGCAGCAGCGAGTTCAAAGCCTGGTTTGGCATTTCCACATCGTCATTCATTCTGGGTCAATAAAATGTGTACCACTTTGTGGCGAAGTCCACAGCTGTCGTATGGATAGACTCACCCCCACCATAATGTGGAATCCCAACCACTGGCTCAGAGTTGTAAACAGGAAAAGAGCGCCGCCTCGCTGCTCGTTTGAGCCGAGGGTCACCGCGACCCCACTCGGTCTGGGCGCTTCTTCTTCTTTGCGATTCTTCGAAGCGCGATGGTCAGCCTCTGGACATCGTTGTCTTTCAGCTCGGCCTCGTGGCGGGAGAGAGGACCCCCGAGTCGGTTCTCTGAGCACAGGTCTCAAATGCCAAAAACGTGAAGCGACCAGCAACAGGGCTGTGAAAGTCGTAATAAGTATGTCGACACGTTTCTTGAGGTGAGCTTGAGAAAAGGAGACAATTGGGAGGGAAGAAGCAGTGCTGAGGTCTGTGCAGTGTGGTGGGTGACTGGTTGAGTGAGTAGGTTAGTGTGGTACACTGCAGTGTGGTGAACGAGTAGGTTAGTGTGCGAGTATTGCTGTGCCCTGCAGTGTGGTGGTTGAACATGGCTGTAGGAATCAAAGAGTGAAGGTCACGGGAACAGTCTATATGGAAGTGTGGCTATAAGAGGCGAAAATAGGGAGACGATTGACCGCTGGTGAGCGAGGGAATCGGTGCTCGATCATCAACCTGGCTGCTTTACACGGAATTCTGTGACATAACGAAATTTGCTGTGCACCGTGCAGGTCGCGTACCTACACCACACTATTGATACCATGCTGACACGCCTGGAGGAGTTTTGCAGTATGCTGGACATGGTGAGTTTTGACCTCACCCACCCACCGCACCGTCCATACCCGACCCCCCAAGGTCACGACCTCACAGAGGAATACGTGTGGACGTGCTGCTTTGAGCAGATGCGCAGAGATTCATCTCAGGTCGTGTCGACGAGTCTGCCCGAAATCCTGGAGCAAGCAGCTGCCATGACCACCATTTTCCACCGGGTCGATCAACTGGAGGTGAGCAAGGGACATCTTCCAGCACGGACAGATTCTCTTTAAAAACACCGTCACTCCTGTACGGTCCTCTAACGCAGTGTTTCCAACCTCTCTGGACACTGGAAGCTATCGAAACGTGTTCTGAAGACCATCGTGCGCTAACTATTTTGGCAAGGCACTTGCCGTCTAGGCAAGTGCCTTGCCTAGACGGCCCTTGTGCAGCGCTGTGTGACCCTCGGGTGAAAGGCGCTATATAAATTATATTTCATGACTGTAACCCTTAAAATATTAACTTGATTCCCATTGACTAAGTGGGCAGTCGATGAAGTGATCAAACATTTGGCGGATCTATAAAGTTCCCAATTTGGGGGTGGCCCTGAAACGTTACGGTTTTTAAATAGACTTAGATTAATAAAATAAAAAAAAGCCTACAAAAACCATTCAATATACTTTCCCTGGTAAATATCAATACCAGCCACTCACATAGCCCCTGGATCCAGCACTTAAATGTAAAGACCATGAATAGTCAGCGCAGGTAGCGACAAGCTTAAGCAGAGCTGTGTGACTTTCTACAGGCGTTTGTTCGACTTGTGGGGAGGGACGTGCAGGCCATGGAGGACGCCGTCGTTGCAGCCGAGCGGGAGCAGGGCTCACTCCCGCACTCCATGACCAAGTTTTTCCGCTCCATCAGCATGCCCGCCTTCCTCAGTGTGCGTCTTCCCAGCCCACACCCTTCACGCACGCTTCACACACGCTACGCTCATTAGAGGCGTGGTAGACATCGCTGGGACGTTAGGGGCAAATTAAGATATTTACGGACAGCCCCAATCGCTGGGTGCCTTCGCTGGCAACCTCATCCATTCCAGAGTCAAGATCCCACTCACCATCCCGAAAGTCCTCCATGGACCCTCTTCTGCCTAAATCTCCCCTCTCATCCATTATGAATGAGTGCATTCCTGCAGTTGATTGGAATGATTTGAAGTGAACATCATATCCAATATCTACATTTGGACGTGAGAATTTTTCAATTAGGGTGGCACGGTGGCGCAGTGAGTAGTGCTGCCGCCTCACAGCAAAAAGGACCCGGGTTCGAATCCTGGCTCGGGTGCCTTCTTGTGTGGAGTTTGCATGTTCTTCCCGTGTCCGCGTGGGTTTTCACCGGGCACTCCGGTTTCCTCCCAGAGTCCAAACACTTGCTGCTGGCATAGGTTAATTGGAAAGTGGACTAAATTGCCTCCGAGTGCCATGTGATGGACTAGTGTCCCATCCTGGATATAACCCTGCCTTGCACCCTGTGTCTGCCGGGATAGGCTCCGGCTCACCGCGACCCTGTACAGAATAAAGCGGTTTCTGACAATGGATGGATGGAATTGTTCAACTCACCAGCAAGATGAAACGCTTGTTCACTACGCGAAATATGGATTACGTGTTGGGTGGTGTAGGGTCTTTTAACAACAAAAATAAAATCTATTAATATCTTAATTCAGCAAGTGTAGCAGTAGCTGGACACCAGCTTGTTTACCAAGTACATTGTGTTTCTGTATTCCAGCAGAAATCGTCCAGTCCTTACGACGCCTCGGCTCCAACTTCCTCACCCAACATCCCTACTGTGTTCTCCACAGAAGACTTCATCAAGTCACAGGAGGCTGCCTATTGGCCAGAGGACCTGGGATTTAATGACATGCGGGATTCTTAAAGCCATCTGTCAACCTCTCTTCTGCATTTGCAATTAAGTTACACTAAAAGCTTTGTTGTGTGGTATCTGCGGGATCTGAGTAGTGCTGGTTATTCAAAAATTTCAATTATATGAGCGTTACAGAATAAAACATACATTTTAAAAAGTAACTTATTATATCACTTTTCATATGGAAAGTAGGTAAGTAATAACATATTGTTTGTATAGTTGCCAATTGTTATTATTTTGAAGGATGTGCAAAATACTTTGTATCCAAACTTCCATGGCAATCCTTAGAATCTTGCTTTAATAAATCCCTAATATCAGCTTGTTTCATCGACTCTTGCTTTTTTGCCTAAGTGTTCCGTGCAAGATGTGGAGTTTGGTCACTTATTGGGCAGAGTAACAGGATGTCCTCTGCAAAATTCAGCAGTGTGTCGAATGCTGCAGCAGCATTAGGCCAAGTTATTTTGTCATNNACTAATGTATACGCTTAACCCGAATACAAAGACAAAACTTTAATGGTTAGCATAAACATCAGCGCATTGCAAAGTTTACAATTCAACACGATATCAGGGTCAAGTTTCAGATAGAACTCGCAACATTTCCTATTTATTTACACTGAGTTTTACAATTATATTTCAGGAGGGTCCTGAATTTTTATTTTTTTTGCCAAAGGGGTGATCCCATCCATCCATTTTCCAAACCGCTTGTCCTGGTGAGGGTCGAGGTGGCAGCAGTCCAAGGACAGTGGATTTCACATGACATCAGCTTTTTGGACCTTTGTCTGGTCCAAAGGGGGTGATGTCATGTGTAAATCCAATCAGTCAACCGCAAGCCATTTTTCAGCATTGGGATGTTTGGGCCAACAACAAGTTACACCGGCATATTAGCTGAAACAAAACTGGCGCTAAACATCTACACATTCGCAGGGCGTCACGTGCTCTGCGATCTCCCTTTGCCCCGTGGCATCGCGGGTTTATCCAGCGCCAGCATCCCGCGTGGGTTGACGTCCTGCGCGGGCGAGTCCGGTGCGGGGAACACGAGGCTGTGGTTGAGGCCCTGCATCTCCTCCACGCTGAAGCCCAGGAGCACGTGGGGCCGCCGCCTCTTGATGGTGCGCAGGCACGCGTTGCGCTTGCAGGCAAACAGCGTGGCCGCGTCGCCGCGCCGCATCCACAGCCTCTCCGTGAGTAGCGCCACCTCCTGCTGGTTCGGGTACGGCCGCCGGTTGAAGTACTCCACGAGGAACCGCTTCCGTTCGTCGTAACTCTTGTCGACGTGCTCGGTCGGATCCAAGGCCAGCTCCGTGGATCCGTTGCGCCCGTTGTTAAGGCACGCCGCCTTTTGTACTGTACAGCCCTCGGAAGCGAGCGCGGCGGCCGTCGTTTCCCGTTGTATTTTCACGTATGGTTCCGCGGAACTCGGATCGCGTACCGCTAGCACGTACGCCAAGCGAGGTACCGCAAGTCGTGGCACCGCAACTCGTGGCGCCGCAATGCTGACGCTCGCTTTGGTCTCTCGATCCCCCACCGTCGCTTCATGCGGAGCGCTCGCCTCCTGAACGGAGCTCTCCGCGCGGTCGTCCTTGGCGCCGGCCGTCACCTCCAGCACGCTCTCAATGATTTGCATGGGGCAGTGCTTCTTGTGAGCGTCCAGAGCGTTCACGTACAGGGGGTAGTGGTATTGCACCTTGCAGTAAAAGCAGTAGTACTTCACGATGTTCTTCTTCCGATCGAACGTCTGGCTGACGCCGTGCGTCGTGTTGAGGTGCCGCTCGACCATGGCCGCGATCTGCTGCTGGGACCCCTGCACCGTCACCCCGCAGAACACGCAGAGCGCCTGCACCTGGCCCACGAGCCGCGACTGAGCGGCCAGCTCCTGGGGACTCGCGGTGTTAACTGGCGGCAGTGCCGCGGCGCTCCCCGCGTCACCGGCTACGGATACAGGAGGGAGCAAGCAGCCGCTCGACGGGCACGTTCGCATAACGGGCGCGGGGGTCTGGTTTACCGACATCGTCACGGGGCCCGCGGGGTGACTGTTGACCGTCACGACGTACTGCTGCATCGGCTGGCCCGCGGCCGAGGAGACGACGCCCGCCGCGGGATTCGCATCGCAGGTCACGACCCCCTTCGTAGCCACGGCCACCTGGGCCGAGCCGGAATAAGCCGCGGCAGGAGCCAGAGCCGACTGCAACAGCAGCTGCAGGGGCCGCCCGGTCTCGCTGTTGCAGATGGCGATCGTCTGCGGCATCATCCCTCCGCACACTTGGGGAACCGTCATCATTATATTCGCGCCGCCCGAGGCCCACGTGCCGTTCTGCAGCCGCACAACCGAGGAGGCGGCGCAGGGGTTCGCGGCGACCTGCGCCGCGGCTGCTCCCGACACGCTCGCCGCCGCGGGCGACGCCACGGCTAAGCGCAGCAGCGTGGCAGAGTCTGCCTGTTGACACGGTGGTTCCTGTCTGGACGTCGCGCTGCCCTCCGCTCCGTTGCTTCCTGTGGAAATACCGTTCACCGCGCGCGCGTTTGCCACCGTGCAGGGGAGAGCGGGGAGCTGCTGGTTGGGCTGTGTGGACGGCAGGGCAGGAGTTATAGACACGATGTGGGGAACTCCGCTGGACTGCGGGGTCTGCGATAGGTTCAGCGTGAGCAAGGCTGGCATGCTGCTAAGCTGCTGCGATTGTGATGTGAGAACGGACTGTTGAGGGACTAACTGAAAAAGCAATGGCTGTTGAACTTGGGCAGACATCGCGACCGGTGGGAGGGTGAGAGTGAAGACTGGCGGAGACGCATTCGAAGGCTGGGCTTGACCCGTCGCACTAACGCACGGCTGCGTTATGTACGACACGGTGCACTGAGGTTGCGGCGCATTGTCCGCGCTGTTTTCTGGTACTTGGAAATCGTTTGTAGACGTTTGCGAGGGCGCGGAGAGACAGCCCGCGGAGGACACCGCGGAAATGGCGGCTCGCGACTCGAGAACCGCAGGCACATCATTCTTGCAGGACAAGTGCTCTTTGAGCATGTGCTCCAGCAACGTGTCATATCCGTTGAAGACCAACAGGCAGCGCCGGCAGCGAAGCTGGTGCTGCAGCATGTGCACTCTCAGAGCCGCGGGCAGCAAAGTCACGTTGCACAAGGGGCACGGGACCGCGCGGGACACAGACGGGCCACTCCCTGTGGCCGACGTGAGGCCATAACACGTGGAGATATGCCAGGGAAACTCCTTCGAGGTCACTAACTCCTTGCAGGCCTCGCAGAACTGATAGTTCTGCAACGGCGCCACGAATCGTGACCCTTGATCGACCTGCAGCGACGAAACGGTTCGGCCATTCTCCGCGGGAGCCACCGACGCTCCGCTCGGCCAAACGCTCGGCCGTACCGACCGCAAAGGCGGCGGCGCCGGCGGCAGCAGCGGCGGCGAGGGTAAGGACGGTACGGGCGACCGGAAGCCCAGCAGCTGCGTGGAACAAACGTACTGACGTTGCTGCGCGCCGCCACTGCTCAGACACGACGGCGCGAGGCCGGGGTATCCGGCCAGAGAGCAGGGGCGCGCAGACTCGCGCGAGGTCGCCGGGCGCCGCGGCAGCGTCTCGCGGTCGCCCTCCGGCCGTCCGCACCGGACGCGGCAGAAGGGCTCGCCGGCAGGGGGGCTCCCGTCCCGCGGCTTGGGGAGCAGCGGCACGGAGACGGGCGCGGGAGGCAGCGCGCTCGCGGGCGCCGCGAAGACGACGGACGTGGGGAAGGCGGCCGGGTGCTTCTTGGCGACGTGCGTCCACATGGCGCCGTAGGCGGTGTGGCCCTGGCGGCACAGCCTGCACACGAAGGCCAGGCGCCGCCCGGGCATGCCCTTGCTGTCCCCGGCGACCGCGTTGTCCCCGGCGACCGCGTCGCCCCCGGCGAGCTGTCCGCCGTCGTGCTGCGCCGTCGCGTGCTCCTCCATGGCGAGCCGGGGGCCCCGGAAGGGGCAGAGCGCGCAGCCCAACACCACGCAGTCCTGCATGTTGGCGCCGTGCTTGCCGCGCACGTGGCTCTCGAAGGCGACGATGTTGGCGGTGGTGAAGCCGCACAGCTGGCAGGCCCAGGTGCTCGGCACGTCCTGCGAACGGCAACGAGCGGCAGCGGAAGGGGGTAAGTTCGGTGTGCATTGCTAATGTGTAAATGTTTTTTTTGTTGGTCGGTTTAAATGTTCGTTGTTTATGGATCTTGTATGTATTGTATGTATTTTAATTCTTGTTAGCAATTCGCATGTTTGTTGTGTCAATGCAGGAGTCCCGTAAAGAGCTTGCGAGCTCACTGGGTATTTTTCTGCTGTAATGGTAAACCTCTATCTGTCTAATACTGCCACACAGAGCATGCCAACCGCATCACTGGCAGCCGTACCCTGTCTGGAGTGTGGGGCGGAGTGGGGGGGCATGCCTCCCGTTTAACATTCACTATTGCACGTGTTTGGTGCTTCAGTTACACAAGGGTTGGAATGAAGACGGTGGTGGAGTCTTTCTGAAGGATGACCCAGTTTTTACTTCCCCACCAAGTGTTGTCGACTTTAACGACCCCGGAGAAAGGGATGTGCTGAACCAACCACCCTCGACACAACACACGTTTCCCACCGCAGAGCTGTGATGTGTTGGTGAAGCGTCGGCAGCAGTACCTGCGGTTGCATCTTTTTCCACGATCTTGGTTTTTTGGTCTTTGCTGCCAAGGACTGTTGTTCCTGGGAAGAGACACAGAGCAGGGCAACAGGTGTGTGAACGCTCCACAGTCTGCCTCAGTGATAATAACAATTCGTGAAGGCAACATACAAATTATTTTCCTGCATCTATTGAAGACAGCTGCCCCTGCGGGTGCCCTTTTGAACGTTTGCGAAATGATTCCAGTGCACAGGAGGATGGCAGCTCTCCGCGTTAACTTCATTGGCCAGCAGGGTGGCGCAGTGGTAACATCAGCGCCTCACAGAAAGAATGGTCTTGCCCGAGGCGGTTCGATTCCCGCCTTGGGCGCCTTTCTGTGTGGAATTTGTGTGTTCTCACCCTGTTTTGCGTGGGTTTCCTCCGGGCTCTCCGGTTTCCTCCCACAACTTAAAAAAATACTCATTAATTAATTGACCGATAACATCATAATATACAGGAAGCGGTGTGTGGCAATATGGCGCCGGAAAACCGCCTGTCTACTTCCTCTGCCTTTCTGCACTTTCCTCGCGCCTCTGAGTCGTTCTCTCGTCGAATTAATACCTTTGACATTGAATAAATATGTGCGCGTTATCAATGTCAAATTATTATTATTATTACCGTGGTGGCCGGGGCGTTCGCCAGGGCTTTACGCTTGTGCCTTGCGGGAGGTCCGTCTTGAGTGAGCAGCTCCCAGTCTGTGTACCGATAGTTCCAGGTCACCAGGTCCTCGTCCTCCTTGTTCTAGCATGCACAAAGACAGAGCCTTAAGCAACTGTGCGGGAAGTACTGTTACGGAGAACCTAGGACGGTCACCACGTTACACAAGGGGGTGGGTATGCACACGCGGTGCAAGCTCCATTGCACATGACAGATATATATACACACGAGGGTTGTAATATAGGTGTTAAGATGTTCAAACAGCAAACACATTTCACGAGGTATAAAGTTTGCAATAACCACACACGCTTGTGACAAAACATTGATTTTTCATCATCTGTATACTGGTAAAAACATGTCCAAATAGTTCTAACAACTCAACTAGAGCTTTTAATGCCTTAATATCTGCATTGACCTTGAGCTGAATTGCCTTTTCGCGAAATGGTCTAACACTAGTGAGACAAGGCCACAAAGAAGGCGGTCTTTGGTGTGGCCCAATCAGTTATGGACACATTTGTTGCTTCCATCTCCACCACACGAGTTACCTCCGTAAACGTCCGGCACCACTCCAGGCCAATGTCGCACAGGATTGCCTTGACAGTCTTGCGGCTCTTGCGTAGACCCTCTAGATTTGTCACGGGCAACTGCAGTGACGATTCGGCTGCTGCAGACACCACGAAACAACGGTTACTTCCGACACACCACCGTCACAACACCACCACGGGCAGCACAGCAGTGACTGCACCAGTTCTTCACACTGCGCCCGACAACTGGCCCAGTGCTTCAGCAGTGGCACGAGCAGTTCACAAGCGGGAACGTGCGAGTTCAAACCTGTTTGGGGATTGATTCCAGCCCATAATCTCCCTGGGGTCGATAAAATGAGCACAACCTTGTGGGGACGTCAACAGTGGTAGACTTTCCCATATCAGAGCAATGCGGAGTTTCCACCACAGGCTCAGGACTGTCAACAGGAAATAAGCATTTCCTCAATACTCATTTGAGGACGAAATCACTTTGACCTGTGGACCTGGAGTCTCTTATTGTTCGGACATCCCGAGTCGAAAACAATTCTACCTAATATTCTTCTTGTGAGGGTCCACATTTGCAAAACGTTCAATAGACATTGCGCAACGCGTTTAACCCAAGCGTACGGCATCATTACACCCTGCATTGAATGAGCAAAAATACGGAAACAGAAGAAATCTGGTGACCTTGCAGTTGCTGGAAAGGGTCGGTATTCATATCGGAGGTCACGGCACCCTGGAAAACACAAAATAATGTTAACTCTAAAGCAGTTGATGGGCACAGGCAGGAAAGCCCAAAACATATAATGGCCAGTAACAAACAGCTGGATTGTGGTGGCACACGCCTGTAACCCAGGACCGTGAACGGGAGGGTTGGTGGATCATATAAATGTCATGAAACTCTCTTCCCGTGGCCATTGAGAGAGATGCCATACCCCAGCTTGCAAGAAGGAAGTACAGCAAATATGGACCTCATCTGTTCCGTCCGTATTGGTTAGAACATGGGTCGCATGAGTGGCACGTGCAATTAATTTTGAAGAATAATTTTTGACTGTTCTGTTAGTTTGTAATTTATGCTATCCAATGAAAGTCAATTGATGTATTTACTATTACTCTTGTTGAAAAATTATCTGTGGCATGCAGATCCGTAAATTAGTAAATAAGTTAACTTTTGGCACGCCAATTCTGAAATGTTGCCGACCCCTGGGTTGGAATATATGTTGCCCCGTCGCACACGTGTTTTCTCCACATGCTCCTGTTTCTTAGCATGTTTAAATATGTAATTAGTTGGCCAGCAACGCCTTCATATATACATAGTTGCAGAGCACGTTCAACCGATGGCTCCAGCTAACCACCTGGCTGCCTTTCCGCTTGTCCGTCGTTCCGAGTCGATCTCTCGGACAGCGAATACCGTGCATGTTACAAGTTTAAATCATTATTATTATTCTTCTTCTTTGCGATTCTTCGAAGCGCGATGTAAAATTACAGTTTCCCATTTTCTTACACAGCCCCTTGCATTTTCATTGAACTCCGCAAGGTCTTATTATTACGAGATCTTCCTTCACCCAAATGGAGGACGCGGTCAACCATCTTGTCCACCGATGTAACAACGCTACATCGGCTTCTTCTTGTGTTAACCTCCGCGCTGCATGTCCCAACGTGCCATAACCAAACGACGGCTTCTTCTTGTGCACTGCTGCACTTTGAAATGTCCTCATAACGTCTCCTTTCCCAAGTTATTATATCAACCTTGCTCCATGCAAAAAACGTACTCACAAGGTAGAAGCGTTCACGTCGCGATCCCTGTCAGGTAGTACTTGGTATTGCCTGCGAATTCTACCAAACACTTCGAAGCCAAGCTGAAAGACGACCATGTCCAGAAGCTAGCCATCGTGCTTCGAAGAATCGCAAAGAAGAAGAAGTTAGAACTATGTTTGATGTTACGGGCCTTTGAACCGGTGCTCCGTGAACGCGTGTGCGCCCCTCGGAGGCAACACTCACCTGGCATGCTTGTGTAGACTGTTCTAGGTGCAGCAGTTCTGCCTCCATGTGACAATCTGTACAGTATAGAAAGGCATGTATGTATCCCTACCGCCACAAATTAAACCACCACGCTTCAAAGAATCGCAAAGAAGAAGCCACAATTTTAAGTTTAACCCGCGCTGTAACTCGTGACGTCACGCGGGGCTGGTTCAACCCGTGAGAAAGACGGGGGGGGGGTGGGGACACGGCTGTAACGGACGCGTCCATTCGCGCCCGCGGGGAGGAGGGCGAGGGGAGGAGCGCCTGGGCCGCGCCCCCCGCCACCAACCACGGGCGGCGCGGGAGGAGCGAGGCGGACAGGTAGCACGTACCTCCCTCAGCCGAGAGTCGACCGGCCCCGCGCAGCCCGTCACCACCACCAGTACCGCGCGGCGCAAGCAGAGGGAGCTGCAGGCATGGTTCCCGTCATGGGCCGCGCGGGCGGGACGGCGGCGTGGAGGAGGAGGCTGAGGGCGGGGACCCCGCGGATCGCCGCGCGAAACACAAAGGGCCAAGCCGCGCCGCCCGGAACACACGTCAGGCGGGACGATAATGATGGGGGTGGATGTATTTATACGGCACGGTGAAGTGGGAGGGGAAACCTGGACCGGCATGCACCGCGCCGGGTGAACATGCCAGATTGGCGCATCCTGGGCCCCACCCATCGCCTAGCGGGGGGCGGGGGCGGGGCTACGCTGTTTTGTGGGCGGGTTTATTGCTGATGGGCGGGGTCTGTTGGCGGTGGGCGGGGTCTGTTGCCGATGGGCGGACTTTCTTGGCGGTGGGCGGGGTCTGTTTTCTTCTTCTATTGGCTGTCGGCGGGGCATCGGGTTGAGTGGGCGGGCTGGGTGAGGGCGGGGCTGGGTAAGGGCGGGGCCGCCGCGTGTCGTGGTTGAGCCTCACAGAAATTCGATTCGATTCATCGAAGCGGCCATCTTAGGGGACGCTGGCAGATTTTTGCCGCTCTCAAGATTGCCAGTTTCACGACCTTTCGGTGTATTCGAAGCAGCCTTAATTTGTTTTTGTTGCTTTGGTTTTTATTAGTTGTTTTTTTTCTGTCACTGTGCAGCGCTTTGTGACCCTCGGGTGAAAGGCGCTCTATAAAATGCTATTATTATTTAGAGATATAATATTGCTGGCCTTAAAGGCTGGCATTGGCCTCTCTTCTTGCTCCAGACTGAGGGGCTTCTCTTCGAAGTGTTTGGTAGAATTTGCAGGTAATACCAAGTATTACTTGACAGGGATCGTGACGTGAACACTCCTACCTTGATCCATCTCACATAAATGTGACAGTGTGACGGTTTTTCTCACCTTGAAAGTTACATCTTGACATTTGGAGGCATCACAACGCCTGATGATGCTTCCAAGGTGGGAGGCGAAACGTCCCGCAGGGAGAGAGGGAGATCTCTCGACACGGCTATGCTGAAAGAACAGCTCTGAAGAGCAACCATCAAATTGAGAATTCACAACCAAATTGTAGCAATTACATCCTAGGTATACCCGTGCCTTGGGCCCTGTGTCTGCCGGGATAGGCTCCGGCTCACCGCGACCCTGTACAGGATTAAGCGGTTTCTGACGATGGATGGATGGCATTACCGTCTCATTTTATGACGAATCGAACTACAGGAATTAGATTAATCAACTGGCCACGTGGTGCAAGGACAACAATATTTCCCTAAACGTAGGGAAAACAAAAGAGATTGTTATTGACTTCCGGAGAGTCCACACTCAACACCCACCGCTGACCATCAACGGTACTGCTGTGGAACGGGTGAGCAGCACCAAAGTTCTGGGTGGGCACATCACCGAGGACCTCTTCTGGACAAATAACACCGCATCACTGGCCAAGAAAGCCCAGCAGCGTCTTTACTTCCTCCGGAAGCTAAAAAGCGCAAGAGCCCCGGAACCCATCATGCGCACGTTCTACCGGGGCACCATTGAGAGCGTTCTGACCAGCTGCATCACTGTGTGGTTTGGGAGCTGCACTGCCTCCAACTGCAAGACCATGCAGTGCATAGTGAACGCGGCTGGGAGAACCATTGGTGCCTCACTTACCCTCCCTCCTGGACATTTACAACATCCGCCTAGCCTCCAAAACAACCAGCATTGCGTACGACCCCACCCATCCCTCACACAGCCTCTTCAGTCTCCTGCCATCTGGAAGAAGATACCGGAGCCTCCAGACTATGTAACAGCTTTAAACATCAGGCTGTCAGGATGCTGATTACTTGCACATCTTGTCATCTATATCTGCACTTTATTAGTTCTATTTGCACTATATTTGTTGTAATTATAGTTTGTATTCTAGATCTGTGCCTTGTTATTGTCCCCCATGACCCCCAGCTTAGCTTAACTTGTAAATATCAAAAAAAATTCGTATTTTGTTGTTAGTATTTAGAATGTTTTTATCCTAGTATTTTTAAACCCTTGTTATTGTGTTCCAGTCTATGTATATGCCAACACCGGGGTCTGAGAGAAACGGCATTTCGATCCTCTATATGTCCTGTACATATGGCAGATTTGACAATAAAGTTGAATTGAATTGAATGTTTTATGTTCGTTATTTCGCACGTTTTTCGTATCGCAGGAATCCCGTAAAGAGCTGGCAAGCTCACTGGGTATTTTTCTGCTGGAATAATAAACATCTATATATCTAAATAATAATAAACAGTCCAAAGACACGCTGCTGCATAGGTTAATTGTCCCCAGTCCCCTGTCATGGACTGGCGTCATATCATAGGTATAGCCCTGCCTTGCTCCCAGTGTCTGCCGGGATAGTCTCCGGCGCACCGCAACCATGTGCAGGATAAAGCGATTTCTGAAAATGGATGGAGTCATTAAAAAAAAAATATTATTGCTGATTTTCCGTGCTCTGTCGTTGTTGACATGTCGTTCTCGCTGCAGCTTTGTGCAGCGCTTTGTGACCCTCGGGTGAAAGGCGCTATATAAATGCTATTATTATTATTATTTTCAAAGCAACAATCATCTCCATCTCTGCTGGAAGCCTACTGATCTGCTGGAAGCCTCTGCTGGAAAATTGCTGGGCTGCTGGAAGTGTCTGCCGGAAGACCCCGTTGACGGCCGTTAAGCGCCATGCGATCTCGCGAGATTTCGGACCCAGCCAATCAATAGGAGAGCGGCATATGGTGCGAACTCTCGCGAGGGTTGGAATGAAACTGTAGAGCGCGGGAGTAGTGCGCTGTACACGACGACCACAACAACCACGACACGAGTAAACTTACACAGACGATACAGCCTCGGACGGCTTGACAGCAACAGTCGGCGTTCGCCACGAATTGGCGGTGAGGTCACAGTGAAGTCACGGTGGTGCTCGTGCCAGGCTAGGTGCACCGTGTCGTGAGGAGAGCTCGCAGCTGCAGGCAAAGGTGGCCCCAGTCGGATCCGCGTGCTGTGCGGTAATTCAGATTGCTCAACTAATTGTTACTTTGCTGTGCGTTACTCGCTGTTGTGAGCGTCACGTTTTTGCCCCTCCGTTATTTGTTGGAGAGCGACTGCCTACAAGCTGCCCTGTGACATGCTATGTAGCTATTTTTAACAGTTGTCCAGCGGGGACGTTTCGCGTACATGTTAGCGCGCACCGTTGAGCTCTAAATTGCCCGCTTTTGCCTTGCAGGAAAATGGCCCAGACTCCCGCAAAGTCTGCTTTGCCGGCGCGGAGATTGCAGGCCGTGAGCGCGTCTAGAAGGAGGTCGGCGCGCGTCCGTGTACTGCAGGCCAACTTCATGAGGCGCCTCTCGCAGTCGGTGAGCCTCGCATCGCGCCTCGAAACCCACAGCAGCCAACTCGTGCTAGACAGGCATCCCAGTGCTCCAAAAACGTATATTCAGATTACTTCATTGGGATTAGACGTACTGTAGCGAGATCGCTCCCTACTGCGAAAGCTTGGCAGGGCCCTCCCATCAAGTATTCTTGAGACTGAGGTTTTCCTTGGTTCAGTGTTATTATTAAAGCAATGCTGATTGATGTACGTCAGACTAATCATTCGGGTCGTTATTGAGAATGGGTAACAATGTACAGTAGAGTGCACGATATACCTTCCCACATCTGCCCCCTCCACATAATAAGTTATTTGTACAGGTCCCGTAAGCCACTGCTTTCTGGGAGTGATATTTTTAAGCGGCACTGGTTTAATACACGCCAACTCCGGTTTTGACATTAACTCTTTCAACAGCAGTCACACACAGATCCTCATTACAGCAGCAAATGAAATAGTGTACTGTACTTTAGTTTCACGACTATCGCTGTTCCTCCATCAATGCGAATTCTTGAAATAAGTTTCAAAGTTCATTGTGTAAAGTATGTGCTGCTGTCTTCATTTGGTTATTTGTGATGAATGGATATGTTCTTTGTAACTAAAAATCATTGCTGCTAAAATTTATTCAACTCTGATGCCAGCTTTGAGACGTTTGCGATAAGACCATCGCCAATCCGGCCATCGCACTGTGTGACCTAATAATAATGATGATTTTACATTTATAACGCGCACATGTTCATTCAGTGTCGAAGGTATTCATTCGACGAGAGAACGACTGAGAGGCGCGAGGAAAGCGCAGAGAGGCGGAGGAGGCAGCCAGGCGGTTTGCCGGCGTCACATTGCCACACACTGCTTGCTATATATTATGATGTTATCGGCCAAATAATTAATGAGTGTTTTTTTTTAAGTTGTGGGAGGAAACCGGAGAACGCGGAGGAAAACCACGCAGAACAGGGGGAGAACACACAAACAACACACAGTATGGCGCCCAAGGCGGGAATCGAGCCACCTCGGGCAAGAACATTCTTTCTGTGAGGCGCAGATGGCTCAAGTTGCTCATGCAAAGTCTTCAACTTTGGTGGCTCACTGCTCTGGATGTTTCACTCTCTATAACGTACCACAATGTTGCAGGGTACATCGCCTGTTTTATCTACGAAGCGTCCGAAAATTGCAAGCACTCCAGACATGACTCCGTACACCCTGTTGAATAAGATCCACCACACAGGTAAGACAACGGCCTGAGACACCACCATTGTTCAATAATAACAGGTGAATAGCTTGGAAACATAAGGGAGAAAAGACCATCCATCCATCCATTTTCTAAACCGCTTGTCCTGGTGAGGGTCGCGGTGACAGCAGTCCAAGGAGAGTGGACCAGACATCCCTTTCCTCAGCAACAGACTCCAGCTCTTCCCGGGGGATTCCCAGCCGTTCCCAGGCAAGCCGAAGGATATAATCCCTCCAACGTGTCCTAGGTCGGCCTCTAGGTCTCCGCCCGGTGGGCCGCGCCTGGAATACCTCCCGAGGGAGAAAAGACCCTCTAACTCAAACTTAATTCTGAGGACGTTTAGTGACGTTGAAAGTTTAGCGGCTCTTTACTCAGTCCAGGGTTTTCAGACGATATCTCTTTTTCTTTGAACAAACTCCCACGCCTCAACCCATGGACTCATCAGCAGCTGAGCTATACATGAGAATTGTAGATATGAGCACAGTCTCAACATAATAAGACCGCATTTCATGCCTGACGAAAGCTGAACTCTCAATGAGTTGTAACCGATTCTCGGTGGGATCTCATTGACATATTTTCAGCCTAGACAAGGCCGCTGGATTTTCTTTGTATATTGGTCTGATTAAGGTTATGAAGAGGAGACTATTGTTGACTAGTGTTTGTGGGAGTGTATGGTGCTGTTCCTTCATCGAGCTTGTGAACATCTACATCAGTACGATGGTGAAGTGTTTTGTACCACAGCCTATATGGTCCCTGAGTGTGTTTAATCACGCCCACAGCTGTGGAGGTTAGCCCCGTGGAGGTTATAAGGTCCACCCAGGAACGTGTGGCAGATGACATGGAGCCTCGCAGGACGTCCGATACAACCAGGTCAGAACATTATAGTTTATATATGTCTGTTATTATGCAAGCGTCTGTCACACATTACTTGGCAAATATGTAATGTCCACGCTGGATTTAAATACACTTTATTTCGTATCTCGTACAGTAATATTGAATTCAGTCAGTGGTTCATATTACACTTTGGGTTAAACCACAATGATCTGGCTAAATATGGCATAAGATCCTCCACTACCTGACATGCCAATCAAGTAAACCATATAATGTGCAAATTATTATTGTTTTAGCTCAGTTTTAGTAATTGGAAGGGTAGGAGACAAGTTTGCCCAGGTAATTAAATGGCCTACGCCGAAAGTCGATTAGAAACGATTATTATTGACTGAAATCATACGGGTTACATTAATCTGATGTTGATAAAATCCTGTCCTGTTCAATGTAATTAGTGCAGTTTAACAACCAGAAAAAAATGGGTCTTTAAACCTAAAAATCGTACCAAAGTTTGAGTTATAAGTACGTGGCCATTGTGATGCTCTCGGGTGCAGTATGTTCGAATTATCCACCCCGACGGATGAACATGAGAGTGGGAGACCGGAGCGGCGGCACCGTCGTCCCTTGCCAACGCAAGTCAACGCAAAGATGTTCGCCCAGAGAATGCAGCAGGCCTTGCATGGCAAAGGTAGGTTCCCACCTCGCTGCTATATAAATTGATATTACTATTATTATTGTATTCTTGGCCAGATGCGCTGGTGCAGCGGATGCTTTGTTTGGGAGAGTAGTGCTGTCATCATTGGATAGCTGGTTGCCATATTTTACAAACCCTCTTTTGTGTTAATCATTGTTTATATTTTGGGTAAAGTATGGATAAGCCCTGCCTCTTCCAGCGCATTTGGTGAATATGCAAGAGTAGACCAAAATATTCCTCCAGAGGTCTCTCTAGCAGAGGGCCCTTCCATCAACAGTGGTGTAAAAAAATGTGTTGCAGGTCTGCAACTGGCATTAGTGAGGAAAAGCTACAATATTTGTCTAATTATATACTTTAATGTGAAATGTTTTTGCAGATCAGTCTGAATTGGAGCACTCTGCTACGAGCAGGTAACGAATCTGTGTGTCGTAAATGTGTTTCCATCTTCAGGTGTGCAACCTCGAGACTTCCGCCCCAATGATTTTAACCGGTCAAAGTCAGATATATGTTTATTTCACTTATCACTTTGCGAGTAGCCTCTGTACCGGTCGCATTATGCACTTAATTGCCCTTTACTGGAGGAGTGAAACATGATGCAAACTTACCTTCAGCTCATTACATTTTGGGCAAATTGGAACGAGGTTTTTTTTACAATTTCATCTCTGCTGTGTGGCCACTGCAAATCCCTTATCTCCAAAACTCAAGTGATCAAAAAAAGCTGCTGCCAGATTTTTCACCCGTACCCACAACGGGGACCATGAGATCACCTGAGTACTCGACCCCATACATAACGGAACACACAGTTGCTAACACTCAACAACACGAGCAAGCCGGATTAGGAAAGGTTCCTCTACCACCGACCACATTCACACTAGGCTTACACAGAAGGTGCAGACACTTAACATCAAGCAAGCCTTGATAATATCGCATGGCTTTCCACACGTAACACAGTTATTATTATCTTTTGTCTGTTACTTTCCATGCATGCTCGGAATTATATTCAACATTGTTGTTCTGCTTGTTTACCCAGGAAAGCCTCGCTGAGTTTTAAGACTTTTTCAGGAGGGTCCCGCCAAGTTTTTGGAGTAGAGGGTAATGTTGCTAGGTGTAATCTCAACTGAGTAATTTGAAGGGACATTTTCAGCATTGCGATGTTTGGCTGAGATAACATTAAAATTATTTCGAGTTATGGGCGGAAACAGGAGGAAAATGTACAAATTCGACAATGATAAGCACCCGAGTTGGGAATCGAACTCACGGGATTTTTGCTGTGAGGTGCAAGTGTTACCACTGTGCCAGCCTGCCACAACATTGTTGTAATGAGTGTAACTTTCACGCCACGTTTTGACTGATGGCAGCTTCAGTCTGAGGACTCCACTGGACTCGGAACAGGAGGACGACGACGACGCGATGGGGGTGAAGAGGCGACGCAACCACATGAGGCGACCAACCCAAAGGGTCAATAAGAAGGCCATCTCACAGGGTCTACAACAGCACTTGAGAGAGGACGACGAGGCAGCTGAGGAAGACCTACCTGCACCCACCACAGGTTAAAGGAAGCGGTTTTCGAGTGCAAGCAAGGTCGAAGTGTTTTCCCGCTCAAATAAGCATTGATGCGGAGCTCACCTGTGTCCAGCCCAGAGCCAGTGATGGAATCACACAGCCCCATGGTGGGGCGAGTATATGCACTGTGTGTTTAAACCCCATTGCATATTACCGGCCACGTTGCGCAGCCATAGAGCAAGCGGCTCGTAATATAATAATAGCATTTTATTTAGCGCCTTTCACCCGAGGGTCACAAAGCTCTGCACAAGGGCGGTTGTAAGTTCAAATCTTCGGTTGAGGGTTGACTCGACCCATAATCTATCCCGGGTGGATAACACGAGGACCACTTTCTGACCTATGAAAGACACCCGTCATAAAAACGTGGAATTTCAACCAGCTGGCTCGGCTGTAGACAGGAGATGAGAACCGCCCCAATGTGCATTTACGTGACTGGTGTCAAAATCAAGAATGGCTGCTGTGCGTTGCATTTTGTCAATGTTCTGTTGTGTTTCTCCTTAGGCTCGATGGCTGGATGGACTATTGAACTGCCCGTGGGGGAACTCGCCTCGTCACCCTCATACAGTAGCCATACCAAGGGTATACCAATAGAGCATTCCACAATAACAACCGGGACACAGGCAGCGGTGAAACCAGACAGTCCGAGGGAAGAGTTGGGAGGGACAGACGGTGACATCAGCGACAGTATGAAAGAAAACAATGTTCCTGTTGTGGAAGGTTCCATGAGTGCAGTTATTCGCATCACCCTGTCACCAGATATTGGCACACAAATGTTATCTCGCATACACAGTGGTCTGCAAGACAGGGATACAGATGGCACAGGGCCAGCAGCAGAACTGGAGATGACAGGTAAAAGAGGTAAGATGTATAATCAGACATCTGCATTTAGTCAAATAACGACAGCAGAAAGGTCATCTGCTGACTTGGTAGATGCCGTGTCTGCACCACACCTCATCCACACATCTCCAGTTCGCGAAGAGCCTATGGGGGAGGAGGAGGGTGAGCAGGAGGTGGAAGAAGAGGAGGTGGAAGAAGAGATTGTGGAAGAAGAGATTATGGAAGAAGCGGAGATGGAAGAAGCGGAGATGGAAGAAGCGGAGATGGAGTCAGCACCTGAGACAGACATTGCTAGAGCTGGTCCTGCTGAGGAGGCCCTGGTACCTGGAGGCACCCACAATTTGGCGGCATCATCTAACGAAGAAGAGGAAGATAATGGCAGTAGTATCGATGAAGAAGGTAATGTAAAGTTTATGATTTTTTTTGCTTGCCTGTTTTACAAAGGATGTCAGTGAGCACAGCAACAAAAAAACGAAAACATCAATATTGCAAAGAATCAATACAAAGGATTTGATATATACGCTTAGACTTGATGCAACGTCATTTTTTATTAACTACATAATCACAAGTGCTTTGTATGGTTTAGGACTGGGATATGATATCATTTAAATGTTTGGTAGCCCTTGGTAGATAAGATCCTACGTAATTTTTACTTTTAGTACAGTAAACCCGTGCCTAACCGGACTACTAATAATTATTTTATATTGTAACGCAGACAGTATTAACGTGCTCTCGAAGAGAAATAGAACAAATTGGAGGCAAGAGGATCCACATTATAATAGGAAGGCAGCCACGCGGTGGGCCGACGCCAACAGTTGCCCAGTATGAAGCGGTTATTGCAATGTGCAATCCCAAATTAGTAATATTTGGGGTTTTTATTTGGTCCCGGCACACAACAGCCAACTTGTTTTGAACTCGGACGTCTGTGAAGCAAACGGTGCTGGTTTATAGCTAAAAGCTCTTATTGTTGTGGAAATTACTTCAGAGTGTATAACGTTTACAAGGCATTCCTCTTGCTGCATGTGCTTGCATAGAAGAGTTACAGGTGCATAAAATGAACATTAGCAGCAAGCTCTCTCCAGATCTGCACACCCCTGCTAGCTTCACAAGACACACATTGGCGTAAGTGGCATTTTTTCTTATTTTCAACCTAAAACAAATGTCACTGATCTGATTGGTATACTTATTGGCTAGGGTCAGCTGTGCTCTTTGCTGTGCATTTGTCACCTCTTGATAAGGAAATGTATTTTAAATGTTTTTATGTTCGTGCACTGTTTTTATATCCTTCCTTAACGCAGTTGTTTTGCTCTAATTTTGATCTCCTTAATCGTTGTACTTTACTTGTTTTTCATCTTTGTTGTTTTGGCGATACAAGTCAGTCACAGTTGTTAATTAGACTAAACTTGCGTCTCAATGTTTGTGCATATCCCTATGCATATATTATTTGTTACAGCAAAGGCAAGCAGAAACGTGCCTTGAAGACAAAGAAACCTGCTTCAGAAAGAGGGAACAGGCAGAACATGTTGACGATACCACTGAAAACGATCAAGGATATTTTTCTGAAATCCGTGCCATGCCGACTGAACAAACTGGCGCTTTTGGCCATTGAAGAGAGGTATGCCGTTTAACCAATGTAAAACAAACGTTGGGTGGCACAGTGGCGCAGTGGGTAGCGCCGCCTCACAGCAAGAAGGCCCCGGGTTCGAATCTCGGCTCGGGCGCCTTTCTGTTTGGAGTTTGTGTGTTCTCCCTGTGTGCGCGTGGGTTTCCTCCAGGTTCTCCGGTTTCCTCCCACAACTTTTAAATAATAATTAATTATTTGGCCGATAACATCATAATATATAGGAAGCAGTGTGTGGCAATATGGCGACGGCAAAACCGCCTGGCTGCCTCCTCCACCTCTCTGCGCTTTCCTCGCGCCTTTGAGTCGTTCTCTCGTCGAATTAATACCTTTGACATTGAATTAATATGTGCGTGTTATAAATGTCAAATTATTATTATCATTTGCCCCTCGTCTACTCAAAGAAAATATATTTGTTGTTTTTTAAGCACAGTTGCAGAGCACAGCCCAAACGTCTGGAATATAAAGTGGCCAGTAACAAACAACATTATACAAGTTGTTAATGTGTTTCTTGCACTGAACAAGGTTGTTATAAAGGACTTGATTGAAAACATCTTTCTTGATTTGCTATGCTATTTCTAGCTTGCCGAGATCTTGACAAAGTACATATGTTTTTGTGGCAGACTGCCAATGTTCTTGGAACAGATGTTGGATGACCTGGAGACATTTGCGTCTCATGCTGGGAGGAAAACCATTACAATCGCAGACGTGGAACTGCTGATGAAGAGGTGAGGGATGCCACCAAATGGGCTGTTTAAGTGCACAACTATGTAAAATTCATATATATTTTTTTTACTTAATGTCAAAAGTTGCCAGTTTAGGATCGAAGTATGTTTTTAGAATGACAAAGAACTTTTCAACCGAAGATCCAAGTGACACATGGTGTGTTGCCATATCAGCAGAGTGCATCCTCTTTAAACATATTTTCTGAGTGCAGGCCCAAAGACCTAAAATGTCAAACGGCCATTCTGGCTGAGTCATCTCTCAAGGTAGAAGCGTTCACGTCGCGATCCCTGTCAGGTAATACTTGGTATTACCTGCAAATTCTACCAAACACTTCGAGGCCGAGCTGAAAGACAACGATGTCCAGAAGCTGACCATCGTGCTTTGAAGAATCGCAAAGAAGAAGATCTCTCAACCAGGATTTGAACTTGAAATCTTCCGATTAACAGCCGCCCTTTCAACCAACCACTGAGCCACCTGCTCAGATCAGTATGACATGGATGATAAATGGTGCTGTTACTGTGGAATTGTTGTGGCACTTTTCGCTCATGCCGTGTGTCTGTGTGTGTGCGGCCTGTGCAGGCAGCGCTACGTGACAAACAGGATGCCCCTCACGGCTCTGGTTCGTGAGCATCTCCCCATGGAGATGCGCGTGGAGTTGTTGGACACTGTCCTGGGCAAGGTTCTGCCGCCGCTGCCCAGGAAACACAAATAGAATATTGAGATTGCTGGGTGTGCAGACGGCGCTAGTGCAGCATACGCATGGTGTCACAACCAGCCTTGCTTGGGTAGCTTGAGAGGAAGATAAAGGGCTACTCTTCCACGCAGACCCGACGTGTCAGTTTAGTTTGTAGTCTTCCACACTATACACCCATTGCAAACGATCTGCCGATCAGCTAATGTGTGAACGCATTCCGCTAGATGTAGAGGCGGGTGGCTTTATGAAACGTGCCGCGTCGGAAGAACGAATTGAACCGGCAACCTCTGTATTGCACTTCCAGTGTACAAACCATCACACTCACGTGGCAGCTTCTGTTGTGTAATGGTTTTGAGAGTACTGCCTTTTTTAGATATTTTTACATTGAACCCTACTAAGCATTGTATATAAGCATAGTATTATTTTGGCTCTTTTTCATTGCAATAACAGTAAATATGTTAACAAAATATTAACGATTCTATACTCATATCGGCTTTCAATTTATATTGTGCTGTCATCCAATGTACATATATATCCTTGAACTATTAACTCCACATATTACAGGGATATCCCCTTGTCACGTTATTGCCATACAATTATTTTTAGGCGAGGAGACAAAGCCAATATTTAGGCTATTTGTAAAGTTATGGAGCCATGAAGATGAACCTGCTATTTAAAGCTACATAAGTGGGTAAATAATAAATCTGCCGTTTGCATCTAAAGTACGTTTCCACAGATGGTGGTGACATTATTTATTTGGCAGGCGCAACTACAGTTACCTGCCCCACTGGTATACGTTTATTGACCCCGGAGGGAAGCTGGGTTGAGTCATTCTCCAAGCAGCATTTGAACTCCCATCCTTCCTATTGTGAGCTTCTCATTTTACCACTGAGTATGCTGGCCAGGTTCTAATTTAAAGGCTTGTTAAAATTATTAATTCTATATATTTTATCATAGGGCAAGCAGGTTAATTCCTTACAGCTGCACACCAGAACAATTGCATCTTTAGGCTGGGATGTTTAGGCAAGTCGCAGGTCTGTGGGTTGGGTCTTGGGCGCCGTAGCCGGTTGACGGAGTGGCTCAGTAATCGTAACGGAGTTGAAGGCGAAGGAAATAAAGTTGTCGCGTTTGACAAAGATCATATCATCTTGGGATGACATGGTGGCACAGTGAGTAATGCTGCTACCTCAAAGCAAGAAGATGCTGAGTTTGATTCCTGACTCGGGTATCTTTCTGTGCGGAGTTTGCATGTTCTCGTCTACGTGTGGATTTTCAGCGGGCTCTCGTTTCCTTCCACAGTCTAAAGACTTGCTGCCGAGGTTAATTGGCCTGGTGACTAAATTGCCTCCAGTGTCCTGTGATGGATTGGCGGTCCCATCCTGAGTATAACCCTGATTTTCCCCTTAAGTCTTTTAGGGTAGGCTCCTTCTCACTGCAACTCTTGGTTTTATTTTCAACAGTGACACATTCCTGTTGAACACAAAATATTACATCACGTCGAAACAATGCAACAAAAATTGTAAAAAAAACCTTCCACTTTAAATTTCTGTGTAATACATAGGATGTATATAATATGCCCATCATTTTACATACCGTAAAATGTCGACTATAATATGCACTTTTTTCACCAGAAAGTCATCTCTCTATTTGGTTATAAATTATGGTTTCTTTCCAAAGCTTTTCTTTCGAGATAAGCGCTCTCTTTCGCAAAGTTTTGCCTTCCACGTTGGAGGGCTTCTGAAAGGATCTAAACGCCTGAAGATGCCTCCGAAACGTCACGACGGAGAGCACTCAACACGGCTATCCCGTGGCTTTTAAAAGATATCGACCCGTGAAAACTTACATCAGTACAGTGGTTATAATTGTCTCTAAAACTACGTGCAAAAGTGTTTATAGTGAAACGCAAAAGTCACCATAATTTAATTATCAAATCCGTTTAACTCACTGCCGTCATCTTCAAACACTAGCGAATTCCGGGGATCTTGATCTGTCTTAGAGACGTCTGCATTGGAACTTTTTTTTAACATGACCAAATTTGAAATCATGTGTGGGTATTATACAAAGGATTATAACTTTTTAGGTTTTTGAAATTCAAAGTCTGGGGTACGAATTATGCATAGGTGTGTATTATAGTCGCGATTTTCATTCATTCATTCATTTTCAGAAACCGCTTAATCCTGTACAGGGTCGCGGTGAGCCGGAGCCTATCCCGGCAGACATAGGGCGCAAGGCAT
>JAZEWU010000021.1:2739047-2775043 GCA_036362915.1 Geotria australis
AATTCGCGTCTGTTCATCTCGTCCTACATATGCACAATTCGCGTCTGTTTGGCGCCTTTAGTATTAGTCACCCTTTTCCCCCACCACGATGCACCCCCTTCCGGTGGACACCACGTGTGGTGGACACTCAAAGTCGGGCCCCCCTAATTTCTGGTCAATTCGAGGTCATTACATATCTATCCATCCATTTCCTAAACCGCTTGTCCTGGTGAGGGTCGGGGTGGCAGCAGTCCAAGTAGAGTGGACCAGACCAGACATCCCTTTCCTCAGCAACAGATTCCAGCTCTTCCTGTGAGATTCCCAGGCGTTCCCAGGCCAGCCGAAGGATTCCTCCAGCGTGTCTTGGGTCGGCCTCTAGGTCTCCGCCCAGTGGGCCGTGCCTGGTAGACTTCCCGGGGGAGCCTTCCAGGGGGCATCCTTACGAGCCACCTCAACTGGCTCCTCTCTGTGCTCTGTGCTCCTCACTTGGCTGTGTAAGAAAATGGGAAACTGTAATTTAACATCGCGCTTCGAAGAATCGCAAAGAAGAAGAAGAAGATTAATGCTGGTGAAAATCTTAACTCGAGGCGTTAGACGCCGGTCCCTGGCATTGTGGCGCGGGAGAGTTTACCGCGGTCCCCCAGTGGTGGGGTCACGTGACGCGGGGTTTGGCGCCGAGTGGAGGAGCCTTGAGGCCTAGGCTGCGCCGATCGGTCACGAAGACGCGGCGAGACTCGCTCCCTCACTCGCGCCCAGCCTTAAGGCAGGACTCTCACACTCCCGGGGTGGGGGGACTCTCACACTCCCGGGGTGGGGAGACGCTCACACTCGCCGGGAGACTTCACGGCGAGGCTGTAAGCCAGACTCACGACGAGTCTCACTCGGAGCTATGGAGTCTGACACGCGCGGAGGCACGATGGCTTCAGACGCCCGCCCAGAAACTGCCATCATGGTGAGAGACGGGTACAGATGGACACAATCACACAGAGATGTAGATACAAGCGGATAGATACACGCAGGTAGATTACACACATCTCGTGGTCTTACCCGAGGCGCTTCGATTCCCGCCTTGGGCGCCTTTCTGTGTGGAGTTTGTGTGTTCCTTCCCCCTGTTCTGCGTGGGGTTTCTCCGGGTTCTCCCACAGTCCAAAAAACATGCTGCTGCATGAGCGGAGTTGTATGTGTCCTGTGTCCACGTGGCACCCGACAACATCGCGAGGTGAGAGCGCTCGACACGGCTAACCCGACAGAACAGTCCTGACGAGCAACCATAATTAATCGAGCCATCAATACCTACATTTGTACAGAAGCTTATCTTTCCCGCTATCTTACTGCCCAGTTAATCTGGGCGGCGCGGTGGTGGCGTCCGCACCTCACGGGGAGTTGTCTTGCCCGAGGCGGTTCGATTCCCGCCTTGGGGGCCTTTCTGTGTGGAGTTTGTGTGTTCTCCCCCTGTTCTGCGTGGGTTTCCTCCGGGTTCTCCGGTTTCCTCCCACGGCTAAAGGGAACACTCATTGGTTGGTTGGCCGATGACATGGTGTGTAGGAAGCAGTGTGTGGCAATACTGCGTCTCTGGGTCCTTCTCTCGTCGTGTGGGTGTCTTCGGCATTAAATGAATAAGTGCGCGTTATAAATGTAAAATCGTTATTATTTAACTCCCCGTTTCTCGGTTTCCCTCGTCCGTAGCTGATGGAGGTTGAGGTGCAAGATGCACCTATTGACCCGCCTGCCCCTGCTGAACCGGCTGCTCTGATTGAGCTGGATGAACCGGCTGATGCCGCCCCAGTCGCGGCGGCGCAGTGCAAGCAAAAGGCGCAGTACAAGCAGAAGTACACGGCGGGGTGGGAGCGTGTTCCAGCTCTCAAAGGTGCGTGGAGTCCCGACCTGCGACCGGAGCTCATCCTGGCAGCCACAGGGCGAAAGGCAGGCTATACCCAGGATGGGACGCCAGTCAATCACAGGGCACCTGGGGCAATTTAGTCCACAGGCCAATTAACCTATGCAACAGCCATCTTAGGGGACGCTGGCAGATTTTTGCCGCTCTTAAGATTGCCAGTCTCACGACCTTTCAGTGTATTCGAAGCAGCCTTGATCATTAAATTTGTGTTGCTTTGGTTTTTATTAGTTGTTTTTTCTATCGTTGTTCACATGCCGTTCTCTCCACGGCCCTTGTGCATCGCTTTGTGACCCTCGGCTGAAAGGCGCTCTATAAAATGCTATTATTATTATAACCACGTCTTTGGACTGTGGGAGGAAACCGGAGTGCCCGTCGAAAACCCACGCAGACACGAGGCGAACATGCAAATCATACCTCCGATTCGAACATCTTCATAAGAGTAGCCAAAGTGCGACTGGCCATGCAGTGTGCACGCCTTTGAAAGAGGAGGAATAGCAAATATACATAAACCCCTGAAGCCCTCTCACCGTGGCCAGCAGACCTCGACATTGGCATCGAGCTCCTGAACATTTGAAATTTACACCAATAGGTCTCATGAATGATAGTAGAGATAGTGGTGCTGGTAAAATTGGTGGTTATTGTGGTGTTGGAGATTGTCGTTGTTGTTGGGAAATTGTGGTGGTGGTGGTGTTGGAGAAGTGGGGAGCAGTAGCGTGCTGAAGCCAGTTTAAACAACTCGAAGATGTGAAGAATAGAAGTGAAACATAAATAATGACACAACGCACATCCTGCACATAGCCGGCTTTCCACGTATAAAGAAGTATTTTTTACACAACCCTTCAGCCACACAGCCTTTTGGAAGCAGGAACTGTACTGTAATTTGAGCAGCATTCAGCGCCAGAAAACTACCGTGTCAACATTCAGCGTTTCATCACCAGTCAGCTTTGCAAGGACCCATATCAGACAAGATCCTTGGTAAACGTGTGGCAGTTTACCAGTATTGGTTAAATCAAGCCTGACTCAATAGAAAATATAGATATGTACAAATGTTGGTAATTATACTCATGCTGTTTTGTTCTTGCAGGATGGCTGGCTCCAGTTCCAGGAAACAAGTTCATGGCTGGGTGCAAGATGTGCAACGTGACTCTGCGTGCACGAAAGAAGGACCTGATGGATCATTACAAAACCAAGAAGCACCAGCGATGCCAAAACAGTTTAAATTATACGGGTGTCATTGCCCAGATCACTAGCTATTCGTCCCTGAGCGATGTGAAAGATGCTGAGCTCCGCATTGCAGCATTTACAGCTGAGCATTTCTCCCTGCAGAGCTGCGACCATCTGGCAGACATGATCTCCAAGCTTGACCCACATTCCGACACCCTCAAGTCCCTGAAGCTGCACCGGACAAAGTGCACAAGGCTGATCACCAAAGTGCTCGCCCCCTCGCTCCACAAGGAACTGGTCGAGGATATATGCTTATCCGCCGCTTATTACAGCCTCATTATTGATGAGCGAACAGACGTCAGTTGTGAAAACTGCTTGTGTTTACTCATTAAATATTACAGCACGAAGCAGGAAATTATTGTGACAACATTTTACAGGCTTGTCTCGATGAACTCTGGCAATGCAGAGGACATCTGCAAAGCCATCATGGATTGTTTGCAGGAGGATGAACTGCCAATTCAGCGGCTCATTGGGGTTGGTGTTGATGGCGCAAGCATGGACGTTGGATGTGAGAAGTCTATTTCGATGATCCTAAAGGAGTCTGTGGAGCATGTTGTGGTGTTCCGATGCATTTGCCGATCTCTTCAACTAGCAGGAAGCAAGGCATCGGAAGCAATACCAAATCATCTCGAATACCTGGTGAGGGAAACCTACAATTGGTTTTTCCACAGTAAAAAACACCAACTGGAACACAAAGATCTGTTTAAGTCATTGAATGCCGGGGAAAACCCTTTGAAAATGATCCAAGCAGGAAATGCGAGGTGGCTCGGCACATACGAGGCAGTGTCCCGCATTGTGGGCCATTGGGACACGCTGATAAAAATATTTGAAATGGCTAAATTCAATGAGCAATGCTATCTTGCAGAACAGCTGCACCGGTTGTATGCAGACTCCTACAACAAGCAATACCTTGTGTTCCTGAAGCACGAGCTTATGGATCTCCATCGCATTAACAAATTGTTTCAAATGGAGAACACGGAAGTGTCACAGCTGAATTCTGACCTCGTCGACTATCACTACAACCTCCTGAAGAAGATTGTCGCCCCTCAGCAGCTAGCTGAGCTCTCTCCAATAGAACTACTGTCGTTGAACTTTGGAAATTACATCACGCCGAGCGCCGTGACAACCATCGGAAAAGGGAAGACTGAAGAAGTGACGCAGCATTGTATGATTTTTCTGTGCGAACTCATCACACAAGTGAGAATTTGCTTGCCTGAAAATGTGGAAACGTTGCAGTTTCTGGATTGGTTGACTCCAAAATACAGCTGTTCCGAGCTCAAAGAGTCAATTGTGCCTCTCGCGGCACGGTTCTCCTCAATCGTGAATCGTGTGGACGACACGGAACTTGAGTGGAGGCTCTTGCCCATGAAAGATTGGAGTCACAAAACTGAAACCATGAAGTTTTGGGCCGAGGTCTCCAATGCAGAAAACGCAGCAGGAGAAAAGATGTTCATGAACATTTCCAGGTTGGCACTGGCCGTACTCAGTCTGCCTTTCTCCAACGTGGCAATGGAGAGAGAATTCTCCGTGGTCAATAAGGTCAAATCAAAGCAGCAGAACAGAATGCAGACCTCCACCATGGAAGCCATTATCCAAGTGAGGTGTGGATTGGCATGGAGGCAAGAGGACTGTAGCAACTTCACCGTTACCACAGCGATGCTGGATAAATTCACCAACGACATCGTGTACAGACCCTCGCAGAGCGCTGAGGCCACGGAGACCATCATCGTGACGGAGCAGCAGTGAGCCTGGCTTTGAGAAGCGGAAATGCTTGCCCAGCAGTACCTCTACTTTGCAGAGAGCATAACAACTAACTTGCTATCTAACTTGCTTGTCATGGCATGTGTTTAGAAGTATTGTGCATTCCTTACCAATTCTTAAAACGAGACTTTCGAATAGACTGTGCATTCGTCTTACAGTTTAGATGAACATTATCTTTGTAGGGCAGGTCAGTGTAGCATAAATAAACAACTTACACCCGCATGGAGTACGTGACACTCTCCAACATCTACTTGTGCTTAGACGTTTTAATTCGCTTGATCATCAATGGAGGCCGAAGCCGAGCTGAAAGACAATGATGTCCAGAAGCTGACCATCGTGCTTCGAAGAATCGCAAAGAAGAAGATCAAAGAAGAAGATCAGTAGAAATAAAATCCCTGCCTGAACCAAGTGGCAGGACTGGGACACGGAGTGGGCTCTTTTAGTGCTGGTTTGGGTCTCCAGATGTTGGAACGTGGCCAGTTTAGGTCATTTTTTTGAGTAATGGTGCTCCTCTCGAGATAATTAATTCACATTTAACCTTAGCTACAAAGAGTTAAGGCAGCCATGTATATTTTTATTGTTTTCGGAAATCACATTTCTTCATGATTTATTACAGCTGTTGAACACAATAATTGGGTTTAGTACCCGTAAAACATCTTTTGACACATTATAACTGAATATTCCACGAATTACGTTGCCGGTTTTCCAAAATGTTGCGTCAACTCCGTCAGAACGTCACTGCAAAACCACTCGGTACAGTTTGGCTCTTGAACGTGGGTTCCGTCACATTGTCAGAGTGATCACATGAAGTCGCTTTAGAGCCTGCGTGGAGGACGCGTGGCACGGCTTCTCCGCACCCCTTCCAACAGCATGGACTTTTTGCGTTTGTGCGAACACCGACTGTTGCACGTGTACATGACGCGACACCGCCGGTGCAGGAAGACTACAGAGAAGACTGGACCGCTAAAAGACTCGAAGCACCGCACAAGGGCCCTGTTTGCTATGCAGTGGTGCTGGTCTAAACAAAATGCCCTTGTACGGAGCACACATAGCATTGTATGTGCTAGCTGAGTGTCTGACTTCTCCATCTGGAGTGCTGTTGTTAAGAAGCAAACAAAAAATGCAGAAACAGCAGCAGTACATAACAAGCATAAAACGCCCACATTCCTAACCCAAAGCAGTCATGCATTAAATCCTAAGTTGCTAAGTGAATGTCTCTTTCCAAGCAAGCCATCCCATGGTGGGCGACACAGCCATTGGTGAAAATGACACTTGTGGTAGGAGCCATCGTTTCCATGAAATTACGGATTTCACAAAGTTGTATTTACCCCAGTGAGTCGCTGGCCTTCGTCGGTCCCTCACTTCAATGAAACCCTCCGATTGCGAGTCAAGCATGCTGGCGGAAAAGCCACCGAGGAGGACAGTCACGGTTGAAGCATAATGCAAAACATCCGAGCCTTGTTGGCTTGTAAGAGATGGTCTGTGTATATGTACAGTAGAGTAAGTGTTAAACGTTTCTAATGTGCATTTATCAGTACCACTCATCAGTGAATTAAAATGTATTTGAATATGGAAATATTGGCCTTCATTTTATACTAACCCTACGTGTAATCTACGTTTTGTTTGCAATATGAATAAACTTAATTATTTTGTTGTACGCAATGAACTGCATAGCAAAGATGTGTGTTTATTTGGAGCGATGAATGGGCCCCAAGTTTGGCATTAAGATAGAATGGCCCAAAATAAGCGGGACCAGTATGTAGAAAGTAAGTGGACCTATTTATACAGGTTTAGAAATAAAATCCCTCAAGCATGACAGGAGAAAACTTGACTAACTAGAGCCATTAGGCTCTTCTCACATGCATATACATTAGTCAGAAAATAATAACGGACAACATAGAGGCCAACCAGGTCCACAAGAATTACTTTTAAAGGTTTCTCTGCCGGGGCGGCGCGGTAAGTAGCGCTGGCGCCCCACCGCGTGGATTTTCGCCCGGCACTCCGGTTTCCTCCCACCGTCCAAATACATGCTGCCAGGTTAATTGACCTGAGTAAATTGCCCCAGGTGCCCTGCGATGGACTGGCGTTTCATCCTGGGTATAGCCCTGCCTTGCACCCTGTGTCTGCCGGGATGGGCTCCGGCTCGCCGCGACCCTGTACGGGATTAAGCAGTTTATGAAAATGGATGGATGTATATACACGGCACGCGCGCTCACTTCAAACGCGGCACGCGTTACAGTCGATCCATAATCGTTTGTAGCGAATGGGCAGAAGCGATTCGATCCAGACGTAAATCCGATTTCTGCCACGCCGCCCTCCCTCCTAACGTAAGGACGTCATTCCACAACGCAAGCACGTTTTTCCCTCTCATTTGGCGCGTCGCATGTCGCCGCAAAATCGCATTCTGTCGTACCACAGCCGCTTCACCGTCAAGTTCCCACAGCTGGAATCGATGTAATAGCGATTCGACGTGACAGCGATTCTACTTTCCTGTACAGTAACCCGCAATGGCGGCTCGACCCATGGTCTCCTCCCGCTCCCCTCTCTCCTCCCTCTCCCCTCTCTCCGCGCTGTCCGCTCTTCTGCTGCTGCTCGGTCTGAGCGCTGTTGCCGCCGCCGAGGAGGTCCTGGGATGCGGGGGGTTCGTGAAATCCGACATCGACATCAACTTCTCCCTCATAGAGGTACGAGATCCCGGCGACAGGAGGCGAGGGTTGAGGTTAAAGGACGGGAGCGGTAGGAGGAGAGGCGGGGAGGGCGAGAGGTAGAGCGGTAGAGGCAGAGGGGAAAGTAAGCCGGCACGGTCCGGTAGGGGTAACAGTAAAGTGGGCCCAAGCATTTACTACTCCACTGTGTCTGAAGGGGTAGGGTCCGGCTCACCGCGACCCTGTACAGTGTACAGGTTTAAGCGGTTTCTGACAATGGATGTTTGGAGTATGATTTTTTTATTAGTTAGGTCACGTAAACCCGCCTCAACCCGACACAGCCAATTAGTAAGGGTTGTCACGTGAACAAAAGGTGCCAATTCGTTACTACTTGTTGGAGAGCGATCCCACAACATTTACAGTGAAGGTACGACGTTTCGCTGATAGTACAGGTGGGAAGGGGGGGCGGTGTGGATACGACCGTACCGGTAAGCAATCTAAGGTTACTGTACTTTCACCCCTGCGTTGCGGGTCGAGGATGGGCTGCGGTAGGAGGCGGGGGAGGGTGTTGTGGAGGCTTACCTGGAGGATGGTGGCTGGGTACTCGGTGTCCAGTCGATCACCGAGGCAAAAGCGCGTCTCCTTGTCTAACGAACAACTCTTAGCATGCATTTTGGTACTTCGTGTAATCGCTGTGGCTGTTTCCGGTTATGCAAATCGATGCAGTCTTATTACCTGCGGTTTAGGCCTTGTCTTGGGATCGCTTGGAGGAGTACAAAAGATCGTTCGTACAAACATCCACTTTTGAAAACGTATATGAAACCGAGTGATGGTATCCATTAGGGATTAACAAGGCCTCATGTGTGCAGATCAAGCTGTACACGAAGCAAGGAAACCTCAAATACCAGACGGACTGCGCCCCCAACAACGGCTACTTCATGATCCCACTCTACGACAAGGTGTGTGTGTGTCTCTTTCCGAGTGGAACGTTAGCTAAGTGGTTAGCGCAGGGGTCGGCAACCTTTACTATCAGAAGAGCCATTTTGGCCCCTCTCCCACAAAATCAAATTCATCTAGAGCCGCAAAACCTATTTTACCATTAAAGTGAAGATAACACAGTGTATAACGTTTATATATAGTAACTATATAAACAGAGGGATTGGAATTTATTCAAAAGCGTATTTCTAGTATGTATCTATTATTTTTAGTTTTTATTCTTTTTATAACAATATTTTCATTTCGCATTTTTTTTGTGACCCACTGTAAAAGAACTATAGTTCGTTGCATTCATGAAATTATAAAACAACAGCCGGACCCAAGGTCCAAACATTTTATTTGTTTGTTTTGTTTTTCAAAGCTGCAGGGAGCCACTGCAGAAGGGCTAAAGAGCCGCATGCGGCTCCGGAGCCGCGGGTTGCCGACCCCTGGGTTAGCGCTATGCTGGGATATAAATCTGGCGACCCGAGTTCGAATCCCTCTCACGGCCAATACCAGTGACGATTTTCTGAACCGGTCTTGGGCCTGCCCTATGTCGACTCAGCCTCAAATGAGTACCTAGTGCGGTGTGTAAACACCGCCACTAGGGAGACAAAGGCGGCCGGGCGTGGTGCTGGTCACCCACCCCCTCGTGTGCTGTGTCGACCTTCATAAGGTCTCGCTAACGGCACTTGACCCTACATACAGTCTGTTAACGCTACAGTCTGTTAACGCTATACGGGGGATCTTTGTATGTGTCCCGGCACGGGTGCAGCCTGTATGTGCGGAATTCATGTGTTCTCATGTGCCCCCCAGTTCTATGTTGGGGAACATCACGCGAGCACAGCAATTGCAGGACTGCGCCTTTACCTTGTCTGAGAAACCGAGGGCACATGTACCGCGCGGTGACCGTGTGTTTTGTACGTTCGCACAGTCACGATCGGTGCAATAAGTGTTACTACTTCTCACTGGAAACGGTTGGACTCCACGTGAGGCCAGGCTCTCCACGTTTCGGCTCGCTTGCTGCGTGGAGCAAGGCCTGGAAATGTAACAATGCACTGGGTTCCGCATCGGCTCCGGGTTGTGTCGATAAAACCGCAGCGCGGCTTAGTGTTTGGCAGCAGGGATCTCTGTGTCTCACCGAGTTCACCACTTCTCTGCAGGGCGACTTCACCCTGAAGATTGAGCCTCCTCTTGGCTGGAGTTTTGGTGAGTTGTCACTGCTGATCGCGAGTGTTGCGTGTGTGAAGGTTGCACACGTGTGTTTGTGTGTTTTGATCTCAAACTTTTGCACCTCAGGGCCGGCCCACTTGGCTCACTTGGGTATGGTTTTTATTGACCACTAGGTGGCACTAGCGGCCCTTTGGCGGGTGTGAGTCTTCTTCTTTGCGATTCTTCGAAGCACGATGGTTAGCTTCTGGACATCGTTGTGTTTCAGCTTGGCCTCGAAGTGTTTGCTAGAATTCGCAGGTGATGCAGTGGTTCGCTCACTGCGATATGAATCCATATTCCTGAGTTCGAGTTTGCTCCAGGCGGCCATGCATGGCGCTCTGTCGTTGTTGACATGTCGTTCTCTCTGCAGCTTTGTGCAGCGCTTTGTGACCCTCGGGTGAAAGGCGCTATATAAATGCTATTATTATTATCCATAGTCGCCCCGCCCCGTCTTCTGCCGTTTGGATTTGATAGGTGGATGGATGTTTGGATGGATGTTTGTTATGGCAGCAGAAAAAATACCCAGTGAGCTTGCAAGCTGTTTACGGGACTCCTGCGACACAACAAACATGCGAGTTGCTGACAAAGATGTAAATACATACAAGATTCATAAATAACCAAAACGATGTTAAATCCAGCAAAAAAATATTTACACATAGCATTGCACACAATTTTTCAATAAAAAAAAATTCCAAAATACATAGCATTGCACACGTTTTTTTTCTTCCAAATAACCATATAAGATTAAGGGGCTGTTCATTGCTATAATGAAAAAACGAAAACATATTCAGGGTAAACATAATCAACGTTCAGACGGAAGAGTGCAAAAAATTTGAACCTTTAGAACACTAATGTCACTTTCGCCAAGGGGGTCTATTAAACGCTACAAGAGGGACCTTTTGTCTGTGCGATCCTTCCTCGCCCGCCGCGCTGCAGAGCCGAGCAGCGTGGAGCTGCACGTGGACGGGCTCACCGACCCGTGCTCCACCGGTGACGACATTGACTTCCTCTTCACGGGCTTCAGCGTCGCGGGTCGTGTGAGTGTCCCTCGCGGTGACGCCCGCCTGCACGGTGTCACCATCCCCCGCGGTTTTACCTCCCCCCCTCCCCCGTTCTCACCGCCCCCCTCCCCCATTGTCACTCACCCCTGCGGTGTGACCGTAAATTGCTTTGCATTTCTGCTATTGAAACAGAGGGGCAAAAATAGGTTTGTTTAGTGAGAGTTATTTTTATTGCAAAGTATACCAACAAAAGTGTGACCTTCAAGACAAAACGATACCCCTAATAGCCTTAACAGACTGTAGGGGCAAGTGCCGTTAGCAAGCACCTATGAAAGTCGACACTGCACACGAGGAGGTGGGTGACCAGCACCACGCCCGGCCGCCTTTGTCTCCCTGGTGGAAATGTTTACATACCGCACTGGGTACTCATTTGAGGCTGAGTCGACCTAGGGGAGGCCCAGGACCGGTTCAGAAAATCGCTTCAGGTGTTGGGCCGTGAGCGGGATTCGAACTCGGGTCACCGCCAGGTTTGTAGCCCAGCGCGCTAACCACTAAGCCACCGCTCCCTACCTTCTCCCGCATCGTCACCCGCTCCCGCGGCGCAACGGTGCTCAGTCTCACTCCCCCACCAGCACCCAGCCGACGCGCACTGCAGTTAGTCGTTCGGCGTGACACGGTCGCGTGTGCCGCAGGTGCTGAGCCGCAAGACGGAGTCGGGCCCGGCGGGTGTCGTGGTGGAGCTCACGGCCGGCGGGCGCCCCCTGCAGCGCGTGCTCACGGAGGCCGGAGGCCGGTCGGTCCACTCCCCGCACGCTCACAGCCGCACGCTCATAGCTGCATGCTCACAGCCGCTCGCACACAGCCGCAAAATCATTTCTACTGCTGTACAAAGCGCAAATTCGGCCTTGGTTGGAATCCTGCTGCTGTCATCACATCAGGAATGGACCTCCCCATTCCTACCCCGATGCTCCCGATAGGATTCGACGTGAAGCGGCGGTCACAGCCTCACCAACTCTCTCCATTCACTCGCTCACCGGCGGGCAGTCCCCCTCCTTATTACTCTTCGAGTGCTATTATCGCGGTGACTGTTTCTGTGAACTTCACTCGTTGATAACTACGGGGATCTTTTTGCCATTATTCAGATGACGAGGTTATACTGGCAATCTTTGTGTTTGCTGTAACAGGTACAGCTTTGGGAGAGTCCACCCGGGCGAATACGAGGTCCGGGCCTCCCACGCGACCTGGACACTCGACCCCGTGAGTGATCCGCGTGCCTCGCGTTTTAGAGTCCACGACAAACACGTCCGTGCGCAGACAGGGTCCGCACCAACCGTGTTTGCAGTCAGGCAGGGTTAGCGGCGGTCCGTGCGGGTCACACGCGCGGGGTCTCCGTGTCGCGGCAGGCCTCCGTGGCGGTGACGGTGGGGGCGTCTAACGGCAACGCGGGCGAGGGGCTGGTCGTGGCCGGCTACCAGGTGGTGGGGAGCGTGCGCAGCGAGGACGAACCCGTGCAGGGTGTGCAGCTGCTGCTCTTCTCCTCCGGCGTCGCCCAGCAGGTGAGAGGGAGGGGGGTATTTATTATTAGATGTTTATTATCCATCCATTGTCAGAAACCGCTTAATCCTGTACAGGGTTGTGGTGAGCCAGAGCCTATCCGGGCAGTCACAGGGCGCAAGGCAAGGCTATACCCAGGCTGGGACGCCAGTCCATCACAGGGCACTGAGGGAAATTTAGTCTGCAAGCCAATTAACCTATGCAGCAGCATGTTTTTGGACTGGGAGGAAACCGGAGTGCCCGGTGAACATCCACGCGGACACGGGGAGAACATGCAAACTCCACACAGAAAGGCACCCGAGCCGAGATTCGATCCCGGGACTTTCTTGCTGTGAGGCGGCAGCGATACTCACCACGCCACCGTGCCGCCCATTAATAATTATAATTTACATTTATAACGCGCACATATTCATTCAATGCCGAAGATATGCGACGGGAGGACTCAAGAGGCGCGCGGAAAGCGCAGAGAGGCGGAGGAGGCAGCGAGGCGGTTTTCCCGGCGCCATATTGCCACACACTGCTTCCTATATATTATGATGTTATCGGCCAAATAACTATTCACATTGTTCGAGTACACGGCAGGATAGAGTCTCACTTGCAAGACTGGGGAGTTCACCGAGGCGGTGTGTGCGTTTTCTAGGACGTGGCCGGTTGCAGCCTCGGCCCTGTGAAGGGCTTCTCGGCCGCGCCAACTCTGCCAGCGTTCGTGTGCAGCACCACGTCGACCCACGCAGGCATCTTCACCTTCCCGTCGCTCCCGTGCGGCTCCTACACGCTGGTGAGCAACCTCTCTCCCTCCGCGTCCTCGCGCCAGCAATGCCCGCAAATCGGCCGCTTCACTCGCGTGTTACGCCAGCAGTGTGCTGTTGGCGTGTTATTTATTGTGCCGGTAAAGCATTGTTTTGTAGCGTGATGTTGACAGGTGTCCCGGCTGTGCGGCACAAGGCGACCAAGTTGTTGATGGTGTTCCACGTGGCCGATGATGATGCTGCTGCTGACTTAAAATGTGTGTTTGTTTACATATCTAATGTTTACTTGATATCATGTGTGCGGCTGTGATGGACTGGCGTCAGCAATTCCCATATTTGTTGTGTCGCAGGAGTCCCGTAAAGAGCTTGCAAGCTCACTGGGTATTTTTATGCTGTACTAATAAACATCTATCTATCTATGTGTGTAGCCCTGCTTTGCGCCCTGTGTCTCCCGGGATAGGCTCCGGCTCCCCACAACCCTGTACAGGATTAAAGCTGTTAGTGACAACGAATGAATGAATGAATCACGTGTGCGGCTATGGCCGAATAGGCCAGTCCGTGAGGGACGTTCAGGCCGTGCGAGCGGGCGATGATTGCGGTCGCCGCGCGTCATCCCCAGTGAGTGCGTCTCTCCGTCTCCGCCAACAGGTTCCGTTCTACCAGGGCGAGCGCATCACCTTTGACGTCGCGCCCGCACACCTCGAGTTTACGGTGGAGCACGACAGCCTGAGCCTCGAGGTAAACACAGCCGGTCGAGGGGGAATCAAACGCCTTGGGCAAGACCATTCTTTCTGTGAGGCGTGGATGTTACAACTGCACCATCCAGAAGAGAACTCAAGAGGCCAGGGTTTCACTTGCAAGACTGTGACCTGGGTCACCGCAGTGTCAGCCAGTAATTTTTTTATCTGCAAGGAACCGTTGAGCTGTGTCGCTCTTTTTAACAGTTGTCTCGTGGGCAGGGGTAAGCAGACAAAGGGGCGCAAGGTAGGGTTATACCCAGGATAGAACACCAGTCCATCGCAGGGCACCGGGGGAAATTTACTCATTATGTCAATTAACCTAGGCAGCAGCAGTGACAAAACAAAGTACAACAATTAAACAAATAGAAATCAGCACAAAAACCCGCACGGACACGGGAGAGAACATGCAAACTCCACACAGTGGCACCCGAGCCGAGATTCGAACCCGAGACCTTCTTGCTGTGAGGCAGCAGCCCTACTCACCGTGCCACCGTTCCGCCCAAATTAAGAGATGGAAACATCAAAGTAGATGATTCTTGGACAAGGCTGCAGGCAGCTTGCCTTCCGGCCACAGTGTCAGCGCGCGCTCCTACTGTCCGCGCGGTTTGCAGACCGTGTTCCGCGTCATGGGCTTCTCGGTGACCGGCCGGGTGCTGGAGGCCGTCGGTGGAATCGGCGTTCCTGGCGCCGTCGTGTCCGTCAACAGCGTGCGGGGTAACGGCTTCATGACGAGCACGCGCGTAGCCGTCGTTCACAGAATAGGACCACAGAGCTTTGGCAATTGTCGGTGGCGGTGGGACTGGGCGCCTACCTGCTTGTGCGTGGTTTTCCGCACCTTCAATTCAACTTTGTTGTCAATTCTGCCGTATGTACAGGACATATAGAGGATCGAAATGCCGTTTCTCTCAGACCCCGCTGTTGGCATATACATGGACTGAAACACAGCAACAAGGGTTAAAAATACTTGGATAAAAAAACGAAATACTAACAGCAAAATCCAAAAAAACTAAAATTATTTACAAGTTAAGCTAAGCTGAGGGTCGGGGGGGGACAATAACAAGGCACAGATCTGGAACAAAAACTATAATTACAACAAATTTAGTGGAAATAGAACTAATATAGTGCAGATATAGATGAAAAGATGTGCAAGTAATATGCCATCTACAGGACGAGTAGTTAGCAGCAGTTTTTGTAGTGTTCTGGACAAAGTGGTTAGTGCTGAGTATAGGTGTGTGTGTGTGTGCTTATATGCTTATATAAAAAAAGTTCTTATGGCTGGTGCTGTTGGACGTATAGTGAGTGGGATGGGTACGTTACCTCTGAATCGTCTCCCTCGCTCGTCTAGAGCGAACTAAAACCGGATGCGTTACGAACAGCCACTGGATTTTTTACGAACGTTCTCCGTGTCCCCCGGCGTTTGATGAACCTCTCCGCGTCCCCCGCGCCCACAGTGGTGACGCGTGAGGACGGCTCGTTCCGGCTGGAGAATATGACGACGGGCTCGTACGCGATCGCCACCAGCAAGGAGCACTACAGCTTCCCGGCCGTGTCGAGCAAGATCGCGCCCAGCACGCCCACGCTGCCCGACATTGTCGCCTCCAGGTGCCGTTTCGCGTCGATCATCTGCGCGGTACTCTCTCCGGCGGTCGAGCTCCGGAGTCGAGCGGGGGGGGGCGATGGTGGACTAGGGTGGAGCGGGTGGAGTGGTTGGATGTTGGGTGTCGTGGGTGTTGCACGCGGGTTGTAGTGGTTGTCGATCGCGCGCAGTGACGGTGGCCGTGCGGTTGCAGTTTCAGCGTGTGCGGCGCCGTGAGCGTGGAGCGGCTGCCCGAGGGGTCGCGCGGGGCAGGGAGGCGGAGGGTGACGCTGGTGCCCGTCGGGGCGGCCGCCCCTTCCGACGTCTCCGACACGGATGCCCTCGGGGCCTTCTGCTTCCTGGCCGCCCCGGGCGCGTACCACCTGCAGGTAAGCCTCCGCACACACCTACAGGGCGGCAGGGTGGCGCAGTGGTAACATCCGCGCCTCACGGAAAGAATGGTCTTGCCCGAGGCGGTTCGATTCCCGCCTTGGGCGCCTTTCTGTGTGGAGTTTGTGTGTTGGCCCACTGTTCTGCGTGTGTTTCCTCCGGGTTCTCCGGTTTCCTCCCACAGCTTAAAAAAACACTCATTAATTAGTTGGCCGATAACATAATATATAGGAAGCAGTGTGTGGCAATATGGCGCCGGCAAACCGCCTGGCTGCCTCCTCCGCATTTCTGCGCTTTCCTCACGCCTCCTATTCGTTCTCTCGTCGAATCTTTTTCTTTGCGATTCTTTGAAGCACGATGGTCAGCCTCACGAATACCTTTGACATTGAATGAATTGTGGGTGAGCTGTGGCTCAGTGGTTAGTGCGCTTGGCTACAAATCTGGCGACCCGAGTTCGAATCCCGCTCAGGGCCAACACTAGTGACGATTTTCTGAACCGGTCCTGGGCCTCCCCTAGGTCGACTCAGCCTCAAATGAGTACCTGGTTGCAGTGTGTAAACATCGCCACTAGGGAGACAAAGGCGGCGGGCGTGGTGCTGGTCACCCACTCCCTCGTGTGCCGTGTCGACCTTCATAGGTGCTACTCGCTAACGGCACTTTCCCCTACAGTCTGTTCAGGCTACATGGGGGATCTTTGTCTTTGCCACTGTATTCGCAGGTGGATGTGAGCGAAGCTGAGAGCAAGGCAGGGCTGGCGCTGCAGCCCGCGGTGCAGGTCGTCACGGTGACACGGTCTCCCGTGCTGGGCCTTGCGTTTTCCCAGCTGCTGCTCACGCTGTCGGGCACCGTCTCCTGCCTGGGTAACGCAAGCGCCCCCTAACTTTGCCGCACCGGACAAATAACGATCGCGATCTGTGTTTGATAAAGTGCCCCTCTATGCGGATTGGTGTCCTGAGCGAGCGCTGTTGCCGGACTCCGTCACTGTGCCATGCAGGAGCCGTGCGCCTCCCGTCACTTCACAGGATCGGGCGGCACAAGTATATTTGCTTAATCTGGCCACAAGAAATAGCGGCGAATGCGCTATCATGAAGGGAGGTGGGTGAGGGAGGCGAGTGAGGACGCCTGTAAATATGGTGAGGGTGATCGCGTGATAGAGGCGTGAGGGCGGCGGGTTGACCCGACACACGAATCCCCAATCGTTGCGACGCAACGAGACGCGACGTTGACGCCACCTGCTGGGTGTCGCGTATCCGGCGAGCGCGTGGGCGCGGCGCCAACGGGCGCGAGGCTCGTGTGTGGCGCGCGGCTCCCCCTCCCGTTGGCCGAGGCGCTCACGGCCGAGGGCGCCCGTTTCTGCGCAGCCGGATGCGGGGAGCTGGTGGTGACGCTGCAGCACGCGGCGCCGCACGGCGAGAAGCGCTCGCTGGCCCTCTCCGGCTCCGGCCCCGTCGCCGACTTCTCCTTCGAGCGCCTCCTGCTCGGCCGCTACAAGGGTGAGACGCGGTCGTGAGACGCCCCGTGGGTTCTGTTTCACCGGGACTCGGGATGGAGGGATAGAGGCCCATAGACTTGCATGGAGACCCGTGTGAGTTGGCTTTGAAAAGTGTACTTTTTGTAAACCAAGTATAGTCTCCACTGGTTGCGTGAAACGATGGCTGTGGTGCCTCTGGCTCGAGCGGTGGCCCAGTGGATAGCGTGCTGGGCTACAAATCTGGCGCCCCGAGTTTGAATCCCGCTCACGGCCAACACCAGTGACGATTTTCTGAACCGATCCTGAACCTCCCCTAGGTCGACTCAGCCTCAAATGAGTACCTAGTGCAGTGTGTAAACTTTGCCACTAGGGAGACAAAGGCGGCCGGGCGTGGTGTTGGTCACCCACCCCCTCGTGTGCCGTGTCGACCTTCATAGGTGCTCGCTAATGGCACTTGCCCCTACAGTCTATTAAGGCTACACGGGGGATCTTTGTCTTTGGTGCCCCTGCCAGCCAGCTCAGTCCGTTAAACCGTAACACGTGGGTCTGTCCCGTGACCTCCTGTCGTCGAGCCTTTGATACTTCACGTGGCCTCAAGGTGCGTCTGGCCTGATACACAAGCGTCGTGGTGATGTCGCCACCACTTAGTGGTGAACGGCCACTGTTTTTGCTGACGTGTCTCGACTGGTTGTGTGCAACGGTGGCTGCTGCGTCTCTCCCGGTTGCGTTACGATGGCTGCCGTCCACACAGTGTCGGTGGGCCAGGAGGAGTGGTGTTGGCGGAACCGCTCACTGGAGGTGGAGCTGCTGGAGAGCAGCGGGGGGCACGTGGAGTTCCGCCAGACGGGCTTCATGCTGCGCTGCAGCCTGTCGCACTCTATCGCGCTGGTGAGCAGCCGCACCGCTCTGTCCCTGCAGTGCCGCCGTGGATGTTGTTGAGCGATATTTGGAGAGTGTGACCTTAGCACAGGAAGCAGTCCGAGGGTCAGAGCAGACGCTGGATCCACCTAACATAGCAAAGCATTAGTGGCATCAGTTTCCATGCATGGCTTATGAGAGTGAATTCTACTATAACCCACTCATTTGAAATGGTTATGACAAATTGAACAATAAAAATATTTCTTTAAATTTATAACACGCACATATTCACTGTCGAAGGTACTCATTCGACGAGCGAACGACTCGGAGGCGCGAGGAAAGCGCAGAGAGGTGGAGGAGGCAGCCAGGCGGTTTGCCGGCACCATATTGCCACACACTGCTTCCAATATATTAGGATGTTATCGGTCAATTAATTAATAAGTATTTTATTTAAGTTGTGCGAGGAGACCGGAGAGCCCGGATGAAACCCACGCAGAACAGGGGGAGAACACACAAACTCCACACAGAAAGGCGCCCAAGGCGGGAATCGAACCTGCTCAGGCAAGACCATTCTTTCTGTGAGGCGCAGATGTTACCACTGCGCCACCCTGCCGCCACATTGAGAACTTGGGAACACTAAGGTTAAGCCACCTCACGTGGTACCGATCAAATGACGTCTCCTGTCTGGGCTACGTGGACTAGAGAGCTCCGCGGAGGCGATGGTGAGCGCGTTCTCATCGCCGGTGGCGTCTCTCTGCCCGCAGGAGTTTTACCAGGATGAGAAGGGCCCCGAGAACGTTGGCGTCTACAACCTGACCAAGGGCCTGAACCGCTTCTGCCTCTCCCTGCCCGGTGTGTCGTGTCTGCCGCCCTTGCCGAGCACCGCTGCTCCACAGGGCACGCGGTCGTCGTCGCAACTGTTGCGCAGGTGTCACCTGCCCTCGGCGGTGCAGTAGAGCGATTATCACAACTGTAGTAGGCAATTATCTGCTAATTAATCAGTTGTCGTTCGACTTGACAGGTGAGATGAAACAATAGTAACTCCCACTTGACAGTATGTTATGTTTGGCCTTGTGAGTGTGTCTTGGGACACGAGTTTACCCAAACCCATATCGTGACCTCACCCCAAGATTCAATCACGAATCATTCTCACACATGTTCACGAAACAGGTGCTAACACAGTCCCCCACAACATTCAGAAAACTTTTAAAAAGTCACCTCTTCACCGACTCACAACAAACTGACTGAGCCAGGCTCCGTGTCTCCGAATCAACGGGTGCAACGCGTCCGGAGAATATGCGCGCGTTACAAATATATATATTGTTATTACTGCAGCAGAAGCTGCCCTCACCACGCAGCATGCTCCGTGTGGTCGTGCGCAGCGTCCGTGTGTTGCTCGCGTGCGGAGCAACTGTGAACGCGTGGCTGTGCGAACGTGCGTGTGTGTGCGCGCGCAGGTGTGTACAAGCTGACGCCGCGCTCCTGCCACCGCTTTCAGCAGGACGTGTACACCTATGACACGTGAGCGCGTCGCCCACTGCTGTGACGACATTATCCTTTTACTGCGTTTCAACGACGATCGTTTTGAATGGCACGCTAGAAAAGATGCTCGTAGCGCCCGTCCTGCGGAGCGCGAGGAGCCGCTCTCACCACCGCCCAGACTCACCGCTGTAGCGCGTGCGTGTGCGCGGTGGCTCAGTGGTTAGCGCGCTGGGCTACAAATCTGGCGAACCGAGTTCGAATCTCTCTCACGGCCGACACCAGTGACGTTTTTCTGAACCGGTCACGGGCCTCCCCTAGGTCGCCACTAGGGAGACAAAGTGCGGCCGGGCGTGGTGCCGGTCACCCACCCCCTCGTGTGCCGTGTTGACCTTCATAGGTGCTTCTCGCTAACGACACTTGCTCCCTACAGTCTGTTAAGGCTACACGGGGGATCTTTGTCTTTGTGTGTGCCGTGCAGCGCCCACCCCAGCGTGCTCACCATGACGGCCACTCACCACCTGGTGCAGGGCGCCGTCGTCACCGACAAGAAGGCCACCGACATCACACTCACCGTACAGTAAGCGGCGCCGCCGGAAAGCGACGTGGCCCGCGGTGGCGTTTGATGGCAGCGCGATTGTTTACAAACACGAACGGCGGCGAATCGGGGTCATGCCGCACGCGTCGTCTCCGTACGTGCACCGTGTCGCGTAGTCGCGCTCCTCCGCTCGCTTCGTGTTGAGCTTCCCGACAGCCGCCTCCAACAATCCTCCGCAACAACGTTGCCCATCTCCTAAACCTCAAGCTCCCAATACACCCACCCACCTACCCCACATCTACCCACGTGCACCAAAGACAAAGGTCCCCCTTGTAGCTTTAACAGACTGTAGGGGCAAGTGCCGTTAGCGAGCACCCATGAAGGTCGACATGGCACACTAGGGGGTGGGTGACCGGCACCACGCCCGGCCGCCATTGTCTCCTTAATGGCAATGTTTACGCACCACACTAGGTACTCATTTGAGGCTGAGTCGACTTAGGGGAGGCCCGGGACCGGTTCAGAAAATCGTCACTGGCGTTGGCCGTGAGCAGGATTCGAACTCGGGTCGCCAGATTTGTAGCCCAGCGCGCTAACCACTGGGCCACCGCACCCACTCGCACGTGGGTGTGGTGACGCTCGAGGGCCTCCAGGCAGAGGCGCCCCGAGTGTCGCGGGCGTCACATAAACGGGCGTCACATACACGGGCGTCACATACACGGGCGTCACATACACGGGCGTCACATACACGGGCGTCTCACACACGACGCCCCTGATGGTGCGCGATCCACGTGAGCTGCGCGGCACTGTGCGCCCCACACGCTACACGTACGTACCCGTGACGCGTGTGCCGTGCATGCGTCTGGTCGAGGTCGTCGCTGGAGGAGACGCAGTTGCTCGGTCCCCTGAGACTGGAGGGGGAGGACGAAGAGGCGGCGGCAAGAGAGGAGGGAGAGGCGGGGGAGCCCAAGCGGGAGCCCGAGCAGGAGGCCGAGCCGCCCTTCACCTACGTCTACTCCTTCTGGGCTCGGTGCGTGACCGCGAGCGAGCGAGGTCTCGGTGGAATGGGGCCTCCTCCCGTCCGATCCGCTTTATTAAAACGAGACGCGGAAACGTCCGTACAAACTCGATTTGTGTTCTTTGAACAGTCACGCTCTGTTGCACCGCGGGGTCACAGTGGCAGTGACGGCGGTGGTGGCGCACGGCCGGATCGGCAATGTGACGTGGGCGTCTGTCCCCTGCTGCAAAATTATCAGGTTCCAATATTGAGAGAATATTGTTCGGATTAATCTTGTCTTAGAAACGTGGCGTTACACCGCCCACATTTCAGGCCTTTTCAAACTCTGTGCAGAGGAACGCCTGCCAAAGCTATCCCGAAAACGCAGTTCTTAAGAGCAATTATCATGGCTTAAACTTAAAGCTTATTTGTGCCGTAATTACACGAAATGTACAGAGCCCCTGCGGGGAGTGCGGGCAGGGAGGGGTACAGGGTTAACTCAGCCTCAATTCAGTACCTGCTGCGGTTTAAAATCGCCACTCGGGAGGCAAAGTTCGGCTGGGCATGGTGCCGGCCACCCACCCCCCTCGTGTGCTGTGCTGGCCGTTATAGGTGCTCGCTAACTGCACTTGCCCCGACAGTCTATGGAAGGCTATAGGGGGGAGCTTTGTCTTTGTGCCGCAGTGCTGGAGAGAAGGTGCGAGTGGAGGCTGCATCGCGCGAGCTGCTCTTCTACCCGTCGAGCACCGAGGCGGTCGTGCAGGGAGGTGGGTCACTCCTGCTCTTATAGCTAGATAGATAGATGTTTATCATTACCCTTATGCTGGGAGACAGCAGTTTGCACATTCGTCCGATTAATGATGACGATCGTGATCAGTCATTTATAAAGCGCCCGTCACGCCGGGCCGTCTCAAGAGCGCTTTGCACTCTAAGTGACTTGCGTCTCGTGACAAACACTGAAAGGGCAGCCCCAGTGGCAGCTGTCCCTTTGCGGCACGAGGCGGCTCAGCACCTGGCTTGCAGGAGTGCCTGAGCATCGGTGTGCGTGCACCGCGCTACAAAACCGGAGACAAAAGTTCGATGATGTTATGGATGTTTATTATTACAGCAGAAAAAATACCCAGTGAGCTTGCAAGCTCTTTACGGGACTCCTGCGACACAACAAACATGCGAGTTGCTGACAATTTGTTTTATATATACAAGATTCATAAATAACCAAAAAAATGTTAAATCAACCAAAAAAACATTTACACATAGCATTGCACACAATTTTTCAAATAAAATAGTCCAAAATACATAGCATTGCACACATTGATTCCCACTCGCAGCCAACATCACCATTTACGGTTATCTGAACCAGTCTTGGGGCCTCCTCTCGGGTATTTTCAGCCTCAAATGAGACAAAGGCCGGTGGTGCTGGCTGCCTTAGTCTGTGTCGACCTACACACGTGCTCTTCGCGAACAGCACCTGCCCCTCGAGTATGTTAGTGGCTACACGCTGGGTGTGCGTGTTTGTCTGCGCGTGCTCGTGTAATATTCTTGAAGGTGGGAGGGTTACCAGCCCCCCGCACCCGTCCAGAGCCCCCTTGGCCGCTGTGGAGGCAGCCCATGACACCTGGGTCTGTCCTGTGTTCCTCCTGTCGGCGAGCCTTCGGCATTTCGCGTGATAGTTAAGGTGCCTATGGCCCGGCACAGGCGCCGTGGTGACGTCAACCGCCACTTCGTGGCGAATGTCGGTTGTGATGTTATGTTATGTGCAGAGAGCTGCCCCGAGCGGCTGTCTGCCGTGTCGGGCGAGGCCGGGGTGTTTGTGGCGGGCCGCGTGGAGCCCGAGCTTGCGGGCGTCTCCATCGACGTGCGGGAGGCCGGGGCTGCTGACAGCCTCGTCACGGTGCTCACCGATGAGCACGGCGCCTACCGGTGCGTACCGCCTCACCACTGTCTAGCTCTTTTTATGAGTTAGGTCAGCCTTCAGAAGCCATTTGATGCCTGAATAAGCCATCACTGCAGGAGGGATTATATCCTTCTGCTGGCCTGGGAACGTCTGGGAATCTCCCAGGAAGAGCTGGAATCTGTTGCTAAGGAAAGGGATGTCTGGAGCACTCTCCTTGGACTGCTGCCACCGCGACCCTCAACAAGACAAGCGGTTTAAAAAATGGATGGATGCAGGAACTGAAGCGTCGTGAAGGAGCGAGGAGGAGGAACGCTCGACAAAAAGAGCGGCTCTCAATGGGAATTCTGTTCACAGATTGCGGCGTGAAAACCTCCATAGATACATTGGTCCGCGCGTGGTGCCGGTGTAGCGCGTGCCGCCGGTGTGGCGGTGAGCGGCGGCGATGTCTGTGTGCGCAGAGTGGGCCCGCTGCAGGGCCACCGCGACTACGCCGTAACGGCTGCCAAGGAGGGCTTCGTGCTGCGGCCCGTGGACGGTCGCCACGGACACTTCCAGGCGTTTGCTCTCGCCTCCATCACGCTCAAGGTATGGCAGGCCGACCCCCCGACCCCCCCTCCCCCCACGGGTCCACGTCTCATCTTGCGTCTCATCTCACCCCACTCGCTCGGCGATCGCGTATCAACTTGCAGATATTATTCATAATTTATTAATCATAACGTTGGCTGTGAAAACATACTGGTTCAGTTTGTGTGTGTGTGCGTTTCACTTTGTGTTTTCACGGTTGCTGAGCACATGCCCCAAGGCCCATCATGCCAAGCGGCCAGCAATTAAAAGTATCAATAATAATAATAATAATAATGTAACATTTATAACGCACACATATTCATTCACTGTCGAAGATATTCGACGAGAGAACGACTCAGAGGCGCGAGGAAAGCGCAGAGGCGGAGGAGGCAGCCAGGCGGTTTGCCGGCGCCATATTACCACACACTGCTTGCTATGTGTTATGTTATCGGCCAACTAATTAATGAGTGGTTTTTTTGTAAGTTATGGGAGGAAACCGGAGGAAACCCACGCAGAACAGGGGGACAACACACAAACTCCAGACAGAAAGGCGCCCAAGGCGGGAATCGAACCGCCTCGGACAAGACCATTCTTTCTGTGAGGCGCGGACGTTACCACTGCGTCGGGGATCTCTGTGTTGTTGTTGTTGTTGCCACATGTCGCCGTGCTGCCGCACAGATCACGGCGGAGGATGGGCAGGCGCTGCCCGGCGTGCTGCTGTCGCTCAGTGGAGGACAGTTCCGGTCCAACCGTCTCACCCAGGACGACGGATCCTACAAGTTCACCAACCTGGTCCGTCGCGTTCTCGCCCTCAGCAGCACTCACCTCACTCTCTCTCCATCCCTAAGCACAGTAGGGATTAAGTGATTGCTGATATATGTTGGATACGCTGGAGGGATTATATCCTTCGGCTGGACTGGGAACGCCTGGGAATCGCCCAGCAAGAGCTGGAATCTGTTGCTAAAGAAAGGGATGTCTGGTCCATTCTCCTTAGACTGCTGCCACCGCGACCCTCACCAGGAAAAGCGGTTTAGAAAATGGATGGATGATATATGTTGGATTAGACCGCGTAGTTATCTGGCCAAGTGCATCTCATCTAAAAGCCTCGTCCACCTGGCCTAGCCGAACTCATTTAATGCCAATTGTACAAGCATTTAACAACTATTACATTTATAACACTCACATATTCATTCATTCAATGTCAGAGATATTCATTCGACTAGGACTCAGAGGCGCGAGGAAAGCGCAGAGACGGAGGAGGCAGCCAGGCGGTTTGTCAGCGCCATATTGCCACACACTGCTCTCTATATATTATGTTAGCGGCCAAATAATTGAGAGGTTTTTTTAAGTTGTGTTTTGTGTCTTCAGCTCGCCAGTAATTTGTGCGCAAAATAATGGCTTGTATAATTGACAAGTGGCCCGAGGTTCTAAGAACACAAATACGGCGGGATTGCTACGTGGCCTAACCTAAGAATCATAACTTTGTGTCATTCTACGCGTGGATCGATGTTGCTCGCGCAGACTCCGGGCCAGTTCTTCTTCAAGCCCATGATGAAGGAGTTCCGCTTCGAGCCGTCGTCGCAGGTGGTGGACGTGCAGGAGGGCCACGCGGTGCACATCGACCTGCGTGCCTTCCGCGTCGCGTACAGGTAAGCGGAGGGCACCCCCAGGGGCAGCTGTTCCCGTCCACTACAAGGTGACACTTGGCACCAGGCCTGCGCTGCATTATCAGGCGTTAGAAATGCAATGCCGAATATCTTCGGCATTGAATATGTGCGCGTTCTAATTGTAAATTATTATTATTTTCGCTCACAGCCACCAGTGACGATTTTCTGGACCAGCCCTGGGCCTTCCCTAGGTCGATTCAGCCTAGAATAAGTACTTTGTGTGATGTGTAAACATCGCCACTAGGGATACAAAGGCGGCCGGGCATGTTGCTGGTCACCCGCTCCTTCGTGTGCCGTGCCGGCCTTCATAGCACTTGACTCTCCAGCCTGCTAAGGCCTTATGGGGGATGTTTGTGTGTGTGTGCAGCTGTTTTGGCTGGGTGTGGTCGCTGAGCGGGGAGGCGGAGGCCGGGGTCGGAGTGGAGGCCGTGGGGCAGGGCGCGTGCGGCTCCAGCGTGGAGGAGAGCGCCACGGACGAGGAGGGCCGCTTCCGTCTACGCGGCCTCACCGTGAGTCCCCTCGCGCCGCAACTCTCCCGAGCCGAGCTCCGCCGAGAGCCGCGCTTCCCGGCGCGAACCACCCCGACGCGCGAACCACCACTAGGCTGCGCACAGTGCAGACTCTCACCGCGGCCTACAGACGGGCCACGTCACGAACCCGCTACCGGAGACACGCGTGACCCGTGGCCCTCGTCAAGCCGAGCGCCGGCCGTGCGGCCCACTGCACTGTGTTGGGCACGCGGTGGCAGCACCGCTCGTCATGCTCACGCCGCGATGTGCCCCCCTCCCCCCCCACACAGCCATCATGCACGTACCACGTGCGTGTGAAACGTGAGGGCAACGACCACGTGGAGAGGGCCATTCCACAGCACCGCGTCGTGCAGGTGCGTGGCAACACAAGCCAACACACACCCACACACAAAGATCCCCCGTATAGCCTATTTAGGCTGTTGGGGCAAGTGCCATTAGCGAGTACCTTTGAAGGCCGGCAAGGCACACGACGGGGTGGGTGGCCAACACCACACTGGTCCGCCTTTGTCTCCCCAGTGTTGATATTTACACACCACACCAGGTAGTCAGTTAAGGCTGAAACGACCAAGGGGAGGCCCAAAATTGATTCAGATATTCCATCACTGATGTTAGCGGGAATCCAACTCAGGTTTTCAGGCTTGTAGCGGAGCGGTGGTGCTAAGCACTGCGCCACCACTCCAAACACACCCACACAATTAAGAGGGCACACGTGCACACAGAACACAGGCAGGCAAACGCAAGCACACTGGCGAACACGCAGGTACACTCAGACACAAAAGACAAATCCCCCGTACACTCAGACACATACACTCAGACACACACCCACACGTCCTCCGCACAGACATTCTCCGTGTTTAATTCACACATGCCATCAGCAACACGGCCTTCCAGAATGTCAGCAGCATTGGCTGCTCACACGTAAACTCTGCTTTACCACATTCACGGTCTCATCAGTCAGGCTCTATGGAACCCATGCTAGTGAACTGCCAGGCGTTTATAGGTGAGGTCATAGACGTAGATCTTAATTAAACACCATGGGTGTAAATTTTATTTTGTTGCAGGTGGACGCAAGTGACGTCCACAACGTGAACATCATCGCATTCCGCCACATGAACCAGTTCGACCTGAGTGGGAACGTCGTCACTGCCAGCCAGGAGTTCCTGGCCACACTGAAGGTGAGAGTGCATAGCCCACTCCGTGAGCGAGGATCATGGTGTGTTCGTTCCTTTTTCCCCCTCGTTTTCACAAGCAGGTGTCTAAATACCCCAAATGGAGGGACGCGGCTACGAAACAGCGCGAGATGCAGGTAGATGGGAGATGTGAATTATGAGTGTGTACTCCCCTCCGTGACGTGGATCAGACACAGGAACACCGGTAACAGCTGGAGCGTGCGTGGAGCATAGCGGGGAAATCCACGTAATAAGAATGCCGTTTTTCTACGACGCCCGGCACCACAGCAAAGTAAAATCTCCAGGTGCTGAGCCAGTGACATGTGTGTTCCAGGTGGTGCTGTATCGCGGAGAAAACCTGGACACGCCATTCCAGACGCTTGCGCTGACGCAGTCCTCCTTCTTCCACTTCCCTCCTCTGCAGAGGGACGGAGAGGTGGGTCGCGTGGCGGTGACTTCACACTTTCTGCTTTTGTTTAGCGGAGGCGAAAGCTTTCACGATAAACTATGGGGGTGGTTCTTGTCTCTGGGAGGAGGGGGCTCCCATCCATGTCACTAGAGCACAGATCTCTGGGAGATGGGAGCTAGAGACTATGGGGCAGCAGAGGGGAATGAGGAGACTCGGTGGCCTCCCACTGAGCGATGGTTGCCTGGGGGCAATGAAGGAAGGCTTTAGATGCTGGAGCAGAGTGTGTGGAGTGGAGTAGACTGAGATGAGAGGGGAAAGCCAGGCAAGTGCTTGGAGGAGAGCAGAGATGGTAGACGGGTGCATGGAGGGCAGTAGAGTGAGATGAGAGGTATGGAAATGTACTACTTTGCTTTATGGATGGAAAAAAAAGCCAACAGTGTAGTGGTAACATCTGCACCTCACAGAAAGAATGGTCTTGCCCGAGGGGGTTCGATTCCCACCTTGGGCGCCTTTCTGTGTGGAGTTTGTGTGTTCTCCCCCTGTTCTGCGTAGGTTTCCTCCGGGCTCCCCCGCCTCTCTGTGCTTTCCTCGCACCTCTGAGTCGTTCTCTCGTTGAATTAATACCTTCGACATTGAATGAATATGCGCTCGTTAGAAATATTAATTATTCTTATTACTATGATTAACAACATTTAGAAGGATCCCAAGCTATTTGGTCAAAATCAACATTTGTCTCCAGTGTCGACAATGTCAAAGTGAGAGTGACCCTGGGCTATGCGGCCACGCTTCTCTTGCAGAGCTACGTGATGTCGCTCGAGTCGTCGCTGCCGCGGACACTGTACGAGTACTCTCTCCCCGAAGTCTCCTTCAGCACCGCAGGCTTTCACAAGCACGTGACGCTCGCCTTCTCCCCGCGGGTGAGCCGGCACGGCGCCGCGCGATGCATGCTAACTGTTCCTCTGTCGGGGCGCCGCCGCAGAGATTCAGCGGTAGCGCCCCTCGCCGCTTGATACGGAGGTTCGCTGTTCTAATCTGGCAGGCCTCCCTGGGTTATAACTGTACCGTAGATTAACAACTGTAAGTTACCGCGCGCCATCTACTTCGCGGCGTGGATGTTAAATGTCCGGAAAATTTATTCTCACGAGCAGGCCATTGCGTGCTGGGGTCACGGTCCAAATTTCCTGTTTCAAAGTGACACCACATTTGGGAATACACACAGCAGTCATTTACCCCTATTGCGAATACGCGACAAGATTCTCCCGCAAAGAGTCGAAACGCGGTGAGGCTTTCTTGGATAAACGAGGCATGAAAAGCGACTGGAACAAGTGGGGGGTGCACCTCGTGCGACATTGACTAGCGCGTCGCGTGTGCAGAGGAAGGCGATGGAGCAGGAGGCGTCGCAGGGCTCCTACCTGGCGCTGCCGCTCACGCTACTGCTGCTCATCGCCATCTACAACCACGACAAGGTGACCTTTGCCTCTTGCCCTCTGCATGACTTCATAAGCTCCTTGGCTTGTTTCCGTGCCCCCCACCCACCTCACTGTTCTTGCTCGCACAGTGATGTATTTTACGTCGTACTTTAAACTACACATCACCAAAGCCTCTGTGACCCAGTTGGTTGATTAAAATGTTGGTTATTTATGAATGTTGTATATATTTTAATTATTTTCAGCAACTCGCATCTTTGTTGTGTCGCAGGAGTCCCCTAAAGAGCTCACAGGGTATTTTTATGCTGTAATAATTAACATCTATCTATCCTGTGCATATTTAAGTGCACGCAACAATTTTCATATTTACCGACACTTCTCCCGTGCTGCTTGGGTGACAGTGCCTCGTTGAATGTAAACGTAGCACAGCCGCATCGCGCTCACCGCTTGCTGCAGAGGTTGGTGGTTCGAATCCGGCAGGCCACCCTGATTAAAATTGCAATGGCATTAGCCGCGCTTCACCGACAGTGGCCGTTAACCGTTCCATGTCGTTCGAAAAGCAGCCATTTTGTGCTGGCGTCGTGATCCAGTAAAAACAAAATTACACCGCAAATTCTTCGATTGGGATTAAACACGACAGCAATCATTGCTCCTAGTGGCTAAAAACTAAAGCCAGCCTGGTAGGCCAGCTGCCGAGTTAACGTGCGCCACACAGGGAAATCTGCCCCTGGGGGTCCCCCTTTAAATCAGTTTTGACATGCGGCGCTGTGATAGATCGAGGCGTGTGAGCCAGTCCTCCCACCCCGTGGTTGCTGCTAACCCTGTGCGGTCTCGTGTCGACGGCGCGTTACCTGTGTCTTGCTTGGATGATCACGCCAATATCCAGTGAGTCGGATGCGTAATCATTGAATGGAGACCCGCTGTAACGCGAGTCGATGCCTCACGTGCTGCGTGGTGACCGTGTGCCGTGGCGGAGCAGGCGCTGCCCATGCTGTGGCAGCTGGGGAGCCGCGTGCAGGCCGTGCAGGCCATGGGGCCTCCGTTCGGAACCACGCCGGCCGTGGACGACGCCAAGAAGCTGCTGAAGAAGCCCAAGAGCCGGAGGACGTGACCTGTGACCTGGTGACGCCCTTTCCCGATCCGAGTGTATCGCACCACCACCACCCTGCTCAGCACCTGGTGCTCCTCCACTCCCCTCTCCCCCATCCGTCAATCCGTTACCGCGAAGATGTAAAAGGAAAACTGCCGGCATTGAGTAATCGGTAGGAAAAATTAAACAATGCGTTAGGAAGACAAAGTAATATATTAAGAAAGCGCAAGGTGTAACGTAGATTATATGTCGTGTGATATTCACACGGAATTTTGTGGTATCGCTGCGACGCCCGTTCTGCCCTTGGTGGCTGTGGCATGAGTCAAGTCCGAGGCTCTGTAGTCCGTTATTAAAAGCAAGGTAAATGCGCAGTCCTGCAATTGCTCGCGCCATTACTGGCGGAAGGGCCTCTACTAGAGTGAGCTCTAGAGGGGGTATTTGGCCTCCACTTCCACGCTTACCCACACTTTACCCCACCATGCGCAGCCTTCAGAGGCTAGACATTAAGACACTTGAACTATTGTTTCGACTACCGCGCCAGGAGATGGAGTCGAACCGGCGACCAGTGCATTGCGAGTGTGGTGGGCTCGCCGTTACTGCGGTAGCACCGCGGTGACGCACGAATGAACCAAGCGCAAGGCTCCATGTTGGGGTGTTCAGTGACGGTCCAAGAGCGGCACCATCCATCGCGCTACAGAAATAACCACGCGACACCCCTGTGCAGGAATGCACGTGGAGGGCGTCTCAGGGATATTTAACAATGCCTGATGCGTGACAGGCTAGCAGAGGAACCGATAAGCCGCAGATCCCCGCAGCCGTGTTCAGTCACGACTCGGGCTTAGCTCTGGCTCAAGCAAGCTGGTTGGTTGGTTGAGCCGTGTGCTGATCTCTCAGCCATGTGATCCCAGCTGTGCTCAAGATTTTTCCTGAGCTGAGACTACGGCCTTGGCGTGTTAGCACCCAGGCGTGTTGCAACACGACGAAAAAAAAGTGTTCATCCTGATGTTTCATCTCACTGCTTTCTTGTTCAATGCCACTTAGCGAAATGTGAATAGCCTATGTAATTATCACAGCTAGCTGATCTGCAGCCCTTCTACATGTCACTGATGGTGTGGGAGATGACGTGTTGCCGTGTTTTGGTTTTTCAGTAACTGATTATTTTCTATATCACTTTGCGGAGGTTGTATGTACAGCTGTTTACACCTCCCATGGTACAAATAAAATGCATTGGCAGTGGTGTGCGTGCCCAAACCGAAACTGGACTGGTGTCCCATCCTGGGCATAACCCTGCCTTTGCCCCCTGTGTCTGCCAGGATAGGCTCCAGCCCTCCATGACCCTATACAGAATTAAACAGCAGCTGATAATGATGGTGATAAAGTATGTGCAGTCTCTAGGTTGGAGGGTCTCTGGGTCCTGCACGGAGAGCTTTGTGACCCAGTCTCTCCATTAAATTGCACTCTACAGCACATGTGTATTTAAATCCCGCATCTCAGTGAATCCGCTTTACAATGTGCTCTACTATTTACTTGCCTGAGCACCTTCACTTGCACGCGTCCCGGAGACACCACAGGCGGGAGTCCAATTGTGTGGCCGCACACCCTGTGGTCCAGGGAACTTCTCAACATTTCCCTCACCTCTCACCCCGGTCTGGAATTGAACAGACTGAAGTTCTTTGAGTAGCTGAAACCAGCACCTATATTGAAAAATACAGAAATATTTTATTTACAAATGCAGTAATGAACAGTAAACAACAAAAAATTTTACAAATGCAGTAATGAACAGTAAACAACATCGTAGGCAACTATCGTACATCTTTGTAGTCGGAGTATTCCAAAAGTCATGTAAAAACGTTTACGTTTTTCAAGAAATGTTTAAGACCGGCTAGGAAGAATATCTTCAGCACTCCAGATTTACATAAACTCAGAGGTGGCAGCCTTTCTTGGAAGGACCGAAGTTTGCCTCTTGCACCTTTACTGCTGAAGTTATGCACTCCCAGAAAACCGTGTTGCTGACGGGACAAGTAAAACACACTTTAATTTTATGTGTGGAAGGACATATGCGAACGACGTGAATTATCTATACGTTACTATGTTTGAGAATACATTGAAGATCTTAACAAATTAAGTGGCGCCAAACCTTACTGACAGACATGAATTACCATCACCCCTTGTAGACCCAACCCGTGGTGTGCTGCTGCCGTGATTTTAGGATGCGATAGCTGTCAAACATTTTAACACAGCCCCACAAACCCATCCTCGTCGCTGCTTCACCCTGGCTCAGAACTGCACCTCGTCCGCCCAGTGAGCCTGGAACAAGCAGGAACATGCCTAACATGAGCGTCTACGTGAGGAAGGTGCTACATCAAACTTCTGTCCATATACACATGGCGTAAATACCTGATAGAACGTTTGGAGCGGTCATGGGTATGGCCGACCGTGGTACAGTGGTTGTGAAGTCTGCTTGTCGGATACCTGTGATGACGAGACGATCTCCTCCAAGTCCCCGTAGCATCCGTTCTTATAGCGCACAAGGTCCCCCCAGAGGACGGCGTTCTTACAGCTGCACAACGACAACAACCAATATTATTATTTGTGTCCTTGTGTTACCATATGAGCCCAATCACCCCAAGTCTATTGCGATGTTTCTCCAATGTCATTTTGATGTGAATGGTTTCTAATTAGTCCAAACAAACTTTTGTTACTGAAAACGTATTTTCTTCAATATTTGTTAAATACTGCTTTCATTTTCTTTATTTTTGATTCATAATTGTACTTCGTTTTCATTCATTGTTTTTGTCACCAGGTCACTTGCTAACGAGTTCCCACCCTATTAAACAAAATAAACTTGAAAATACATCATAAGGTGCACATATTTGAAGCAAACGTTTCCTGACATAGCCACTGAAACCTAAGCGTGTCTATGAAGTCTCTAAGCATGAATTTACTCGAACAGCAGTCCCCAGCCCTTCTACACCCACAGAGCGGTGTCGCCCATCGATGAGAATGCAATGAGAAGAGGGTGGGTTTCCATTCGGCAACAGCGAGTTTCCGAGTTTAACGAAACAGTTGCTGGCAGGTCGTCTTAAGTGCCCAGACGTCCTGCTGCCATTGCCCGACTCACCCTGGGCATTGGCCCTCTACGGGCAGCAGCTGTGTCGGGTCCGTCTTCAGGAACTCTTCAGCCAGGCAGGTGATGTGAGCCTCCATGCAGCAGCCCGGGTGGAAACACGACACCCGTTCCTCCCCCTCCTCATCGCAGCGTCGAGCACCGCAGCAGCACATGTAATGCACAGACAGGAATGTTCCGCTAGCTACAAATTCACATTATCCTGTTTTTTTATGTTAAACCGAGTCGCCGCCAATCGCAGAATGCCAATCACCAGCCCAAAATATTAAGCGGTCAGCAACAAACAGCACTACCAAATCTTTAACAGGTAACATGTTTCTTGAATGGAGCAAGGTTATTATACAAGGTTAGGAAAGGAGACAATGGACTGGAATTCCAGATTTGTCAATAAGTTGAGAAGCACATTTGTGGGGAAGACTCACTCCTTCCATAAGAATGAGGAATTTCCAAAAACGGCTTAAGAGCTGTAAACGGGAGATGAGTACTGTACTGCCTCATGCTCACAAGTCATAATAATTTTAATAGTAATTTTACATTTATAACGCGCACATATTCAGTGTCGAAGATATTCATTCGACGAGAGAACGACTCAGAGGCTGGCGGCATGTGGTACCTGGATGCACTGGCGGCACAGCACACATCTCTCTGCGCCAGTCGCTTGACTTGGATTCACAGACTGCGACGGGACTTCTCGCTGCTGTTGCTGCTGCTGCTGCGCACGGGACCCAGCGCACGGCTTCGCCTTCGCCCGCACGGGCCCAAACGCCACAGGCATGTGCAGGGGCGGCTCCATGCCCACGGGGAAATCCTCGCGGTACTCGGGCCGCAGCCAGCGCAGCGTGAGCGGCAGGCGGCGCCAGGGCGGCACGCGTACCATGTGCCACAGTACGCGCATGTGCAGCTGCAGGGAGCTCTCGGACCTGAGTGCGGCAACACAGCGGCGCGCGCCGTCGCACCCGTAGCTCTTGGCCTCCACCAGACTACCAGCGTGAACTCAATTCAATTAAACTTTATCGTCAATTCTGCCATATGTACAGGACATATAGAGGATCGAAATTCCGTTTCTCTCGGACCCCGGTGTTGGAACACAACAACAAAGGTTTAAAAATACAAGGATAAAAAAACAGCTCAACGTGTGGGCATTTTGTCGATTAAGATTGACAGACTCTCGTACCGGCGTTTTGGCGCGACGTGGGTGAGCCGCCGTGAACGCTGGGGGTGCTGCCACGCCCACTCGAACTGCAAAAACAAAAATAACCCGTGAAGCCTTAAACAACTTAACAGGGTCGAGTGCCGTTAGCAAGTAGCACCTATAAACACCAAGAGAGCACACGAGAGGGTGGGTGGCCGGCACCACGGCTGGCCACCTTTGTCTTCCCAGTAGCGATGTTTATACAACGCACCAGGTATTCGTTTGAAGCCGAGTCGACCTAGGGGAGGCCCACAACTAATTCAGGTAATGGTCACTGGCGTTGGACAAGAGCGGGAAGTGAACTCGGCTCGCTGGGTACATAGTGCCGCTCCTTAACTGCGACACACAGACGTGCGCATATACATCACAACCATCCACTAAGGTTATCTGTGGTCCATAATAACGTATGGGATAGGCCACGTAACGATCCAGACACATTGCTGACAGCCTGACTGCCAAACAAGTTAAATTGTCAGGTGTGTACAAGTGTTTAATGCACCAGTTTTAGTCACCTAATTCTGAGTTCAAGGGTTCTGTCCTGAAGTGTCCAGTGAAACATCGTATCCAGTTGCTAACATTGATTGAAAGAACTTCTCAGTTTACTGGTGAAATGAAACAAAAGTAATTTCCGTGTGGTTACACGCTTGTACACGTGTCGGTTTAATTCAACTGCCTTACATCGGGCGGTGGTTTCACGACACTCACCCGAAGAGCTGCGATGTCGGATGGGAATCCATGCACGATAAGCACCATGTCCCTGCACACGACACGCGAGACATGCCGCGGTGGCGCGCGCACAGCAGAGCGAGAGCGGAAACTATCAGGGAGACGCAGACAACACAACTCCCCCACGAGCCACATGGAGCGTGTGCTGGGTGGGTGCTGTGTGCGAGGTGGGTGCTGTGTGTGGGGTGTGTGCCATGTGAGTGCAACATGCCACGGTCCGCGGCCGCTGGTGCGCTTCGCTCCCCCCTTTTGCCGCCCGCCGTTGTGCTGCCCGATCCTGCGCTCCGGGTTCACGGTGTAACCCACATAGATGCGACCTTTGAACTTTGGATTGGTGCAGTACAGCATGTATACACCGAAGAAGTTCTCCACCTCCACCACCATCGCCCAGCGCGCCCCGGCCGGGTCTGTGCGCAGCGTCCTCCACACACACGCACGACAGCCACGCACCCAGTTGTGATATGACTGTCTGCACAGCTAGTGGATTTAATGGGTCCGGAGTTTGCTTGTGGTTAATCAATGCAGCTCAAAAGCGTGTTTACGCAGAAGGCCGTGTTGCTGATGAGATGTGTAAAACACCATCCTAAAGGTGTATCAATTTTGTGGAGGAGTCTGATTGTTTATTGTGCTCCTAACATTATTCACAACGACAATACTGATTATTTTGTGTTCCGCATTTGCGTGTGGTTGCATGAAATATTAAAAGTGAATTACGCTGCGAATGGGAAATGGTGGATTGCCAGTGACGCCCAACATCCCCAACAACAAAACAACGTTGATATTTTCCGGCAAACATCATCTGCAATCCTCTTTGTCTTCTATAGAAATGTCAACGAGCAGCAAACTCGGGCTGTGCACACAGTCCACACAGTAAACAACACTCAGGCAGTACACGCGTGAACAGTACTCACCGCACACCCAGGCAGTATACACTGGATGAAGTACGTACAGTATACACGTGAACTCGACCCGTGTTGGGTCCCGTGAGGCGCGTCCTCAGGCTCCAGGTGTGGGCGAGTCTTCGTGCTCCACTGCTACACTACTACCACAGATGCTACAAATACCACCTAAAAACAACAACCGCCGTTCGCCACCAAGTGGCGGCTACGTCACCATGCCGCCTGTGCCAGGCCAGGTGCATCGTGAGGCCACGCAGTG
>JAZEWU010000021.1:2775148-2798878 GCA_036362915.1 Geotria australis
TCGACACGGCACACGAGGGGGTGGGTGACCAGCACCACGCCCACCTACCCCACAGTACCACAGGCACCAGCATAGTCAAAGACAAAGTGCCCCCGTTTAGCCTTAATAGACTGTAGGGGGCAAATGCCGTTAGCAAGCACCTATAAATGCCGACACGGCACACGAGGTGGGCGGCTGGCCTGCACCACGCCCGGTCGCCTTTGTCTCCCTAATGGCGATGTTAACACACCGCACTAGGTACTCATTTTAGGCCGATTCGACCTAGAAGGGGCCCAGAACCGGTTCAGAAAATCGTCACTAGTTGTTGGCCGTGAGCAAGATTCGAACTCGGGTCGCCAGGTTTGTAGCCCAGCACAATAACCACTGAGCCGCCGCTCCACCAGCATACAGTACAACAGGCACCACGGCACAAGCACCACAGGTACCACAGCACCGCTGATACCACAATGACCACACTACCACAGGGACCGCAGTACCTCCGGTACAGTGCTTTGCCGCTCGTACAGTGCTGCCGCAGTCGCGCGATTCGATCCCTATGTGCCGAATCGATTCCGCTCAGTCGATTCCCGCGTCGTCACCGATCCCTCAGCGCGGCCATCACACAGCGCGATTCATCGATTCCGGAGTCGATTATTGGAGTCGCGACATCACACCGGGGTCAGAGTTCACGGCGTTAACCACGGGTCCGCGTTACCCCGCGCGTTACCCCGCCACTCGGCGTTACCCGTGAGTGTCACCTTTCACTAGCGCCTCGTGACAGCCCGCATCGCACAGCCCGTGTTACCCGCCACAGCTGTGAGTCTCCGTCTCTGTGTGAGCTGCGAGTCTGTGAGCATCTGTGTGGGGAGCGGTGGCTCAGTGGTTAGCGCGCTGGGATACAAACCCGGCTATGACCCGAGTTCGAATCCCGGTCACGGCCACCAACACCAGTGACGATTTTCTGAACCGGTCCTGGGCCTCACCAAGGTCGACTCAGCCTCAAATGAGTACCTAGTGCAGTGTGTAAACATTGCCACTATGGAGACAAAGCCGGCCGGGCGTGGTGCTGGTCACCTCCTCGTGTGCCGTGTCGACCTTCATAGGTGCTCGCTAACGGCATTTGCCCCTACAGTGTGTTAAGCCTATAGAGGTGATCTTTGTTTTTGTCACTATGGAGGCCGGCCATCTTCCTCGGGAACATAGATAGATGTTTATTATTACAGCAGAAATATACCCATTGAGCTTGCAAGCTCTTCCCTCGGAATCTGTCGCTGGAAAGCTAGTAAACAGCCTCCCTCGCGGGTTTTTTTGTTGTTGCAGGAGAGGAACGTAAGATGGCTTCGCGGGGAAAGAGCGAGACGGACAAGCTGCGGAAGAACCTGGAGGAGCAGCTGGATCGACTGGTGCAGCAGCTCCACGACCTGGAGCGGTGCCGGTGAGCAGGCGGGCCCGGTCACACCGCCACGGAGGCACGCAGGACGCCATCGCCACCGCCCTCCGTGCTTTCGCAGACTTGATTGCTGAGGCCCCTGGGGAAGCCGCGAGACGAAGCCTGGCAGCTCGCGCCATTGACGTTCTCACAACTTAAGTATTAGTCTCCTGCGCAGGATGTCCCTTGTCGTGGGTTAGGTCACGTAAAACAAAAATAAGCGTCGTAAAGCCGCCTTCACCCGATACAGCCAATTAGTATGGTTTGTAACGTGAACAAAAGGTGCCTATTCTGTACTACTTCTGTACTGTTGGAGAGAGAACCTACGACATTTACAATGAACGTGCGCCGTTTCGCTGTTATTTGGGACTCAGCTTAATCAGGAACAAAGGTTCTGGAGAAGACTACCGCCCTCTGAGTCTCTCCATATATATTGGGGGGGCTTGGGTTGGGGGTTGTGATGTCATCGCCATGTGCCTACCGATGCATAGGCGTCAAATGAGATAATACAATCACATTGTTGATTCGCAACACGTGTCCAGCAATTTGATTACACACGTGTTATGAATTAGGTGACACTCAGACAAATGGGCTGAGTATTGTTAGATTACAATGTTACTGTTGCATTATTCTCCTGGCCAAACCAATTGTGAACTAAACGTTACACTTGATGAAATCGCATACTATCCATCCATCCGTCCATTGTTAGAAACCACTTAATCACGTACAGGGTCGCGGTGAGCCAGAGCCTTTCCAGGCAGAAACAGGGCCCAAGGCAGGGCTATACCCATGATAGGGCGCCTGTCCATCACAGGGCACCGGGGGCAATTTAATCCGCAGGCCAATTAACCTATGCAGCAGCATGTATTTGGACTGTGGGAGGAAACCCGGAGAAAACCCACGCAGACACTGGGAGGACATGCAAACTCCACAAAGAAAGGCACCCGAGCAAGGATTCGAACCGGGGACTTTCTTGCTGCGAGGCGGCAGCTCTACTCACTGCGCCACCATGCCACCGTGCCACCTTGCCGCCCCACCGCATCGTAGTAAATGCATAATTCTGTTCGGAACACTGGGCCGCTATGAGAGGAGGCGTCTTCTGTAGACGGCGGGTGTTGTGCACCGCGCGTGCAGGGATGAGCTGGATGCGGACGAGTACGAGGAAACCAGGGCCGAGACGCTGGAGCAGCTCGAGGAATTCAACACCGCGCTCAAAAATATTATCGCCGGCAACATGACCCTGGTGGACGACCTGAGCGCCATGCAGCTGGTGACGAGCTCGGCCTATCGCGGCCCTCACTGCGTTATTCACACAAATTCGAGTGGCACATCATTTGGGTGGCAGCGCAGCAGTAATCTCGTTCGTGCCTCACAACAAGAGGGGCCTAGGTTTTGATTTCCAACTCGCGCGCCTTTCTGTGTCGGGTTTGTAAGGTCTGTGAGTTACCTCCGGGTTCTCCACTTTCCTGCCATAGCTAGAAAGAAACAATGTACTGTAATCGGTGTTCGCCAAAACATCCCAATGCTGAAAGATTACCAGCAAGTCAATCAATTGGCATTGCACATAGCAATCAATCATTACACATTGCAATAATCTCCCTCTTGAAAAAAGTGTTGCAACTTGATGAGGCTTTTATGGGTAAACACTAAACAAGAATAATAAGTATAAAAAAGCTGGCTGTTCAACCAACGCACTGATAAACAGGTGAGGTTGTTCAGTTCTATAGAAATGTGTACTTTTCACTAAATGTCTCATCGGGGCAACCCCATTTTGTGCTGTGTCACCCCACAGGCTATCCAAGCTGCAATCAGTCAAGCCTTCCAAACCCCGGAGGTGATCCGGATGTTTGCGCGGAAGCAGCCAGGCCAGCTGCGCACGCACATGGCCCAGGTGAGAACCTCGTGCAGGCGTCGCGTGGTTACTGTTGCGCGATGCCTCTCGACTTGTGATCCGTTGTCACTCCGTGGTATGTAATGATCGTATTCACTCTTCTCCAATGCAGCTGATTTTTCTTCGACTTCTGTTTTGTCGGTTTTTTTATTTTATTTATATTTTCCGGCATTGTTGTACTTTTTACGTTATTGTTTTACGCGCCAACCACGATGGCAAAAACCTACGCAGCGGCGGATGTCTGCCATTCTAAACGTCGGCTGCTCTTTATCGCAAAACGAAAATGTATTTTGTGAGGATAGGCTCTGGACCCTCGCGACCCTCCACAGGATTAAGCAGGAACGTTTAACGCATGAACAAATGAGCACGGCAAGCCATCACAAGGGCGCATTACGGCAAGTGAGCCGACTGCTCGAGTCGCTGCTGATTGAGGCAGCTTCGTTTAGTGAATGTCTCTAGTTCTGAATAACGGAGAATGCGTGTTCACACTACACTGCGGATTGCAGTTGGAGAGAGACGTGCTTGTGGGCAAGCTCTCAAGGGACGTCTACTCGTTACAGAAGGCCGAGACGCTAATGGCACTCCGCAAACTGGGCGACACGGTAAGGACGGCAATGCCTCGTGCCCACGCCCGTCACCTGAAGTCACGACCCAAAAACAACCTCCTGTCATTTACAACACCCATTCATGCATTGTAGACTGTGCATGAAACTAGTATTTTCTTGCATTCACCTTTTAAAAAATCTAATAAAGACGTAAGTGCATTTAAAACTATGAAGCCTGACATTTAATCTACTGCCTTACATTTTTTTGAATGATTATTAAAAGTTACGGACTTTCTTAAACATTAACCCTTTGCTTTAGCACTGGTCCTTCTATCAGACAGAGGAGTGGGTCGCCAGTTGAGCGAGCATGCTGTGTGTGGGGACTGCCGCGTTGTCTCTCGCAGCTGAGCACCGAGGAGGAAGCCTTCCTGTCAGCCAACGCCTCGGCGGCTCTCAGCCAACTAGAGCGCGTGACCGATGATCTCGGTGAGCATCGTCATCTCCAGCGTCAAAATAACTCCAAATTGCCCCCAGTGCGCTGCGATAGACTGTCATGCCATCCTGGGTATAGCCCTGCCTCGCGCCCTGTCTGTGAGATAGGCTACGGCTCACCACGACCCTCTACAGGGCTAAGCGGGTACTGTTAATGGATGATAATAATTTGTTTTTGATACAGCACCCTTCATGCTGGGGAGTCTCAGCGCTTTCCATGCGACGCATCGCATTTGGGAAACAGGCCTGCAAGCAGGCATCAGTCCGCCACTCGGGGGCAACGACTACTATCTGTAATGTGAACTGAGTCATTTGCAGCGTAACTTTTTTGAGTTTGGACGACGGCACAAAACGGCCCAATTGTTTCAAATAACGTCGGAGGATCCTTGACAAACACTGTGAAGCGAGGCGCACAGCAGTATTTTGTAGTCAATGTAAACCGCACTAATGACCAGGGCGGCCTGCTGAATCGAACCATTAATGTCTCCAGGAAGCAGCGATCCCGCTTTTGAACCGTATTTCTCCGGAGTCTGTGTACCCAGGGCATGGAACCGTCGCGATGCATTCAGGTGAGTATTATCGCTTTACCTTATGTTGCAGGGTCAGCTGATAAAGTGTTGGCACTGGCGAGCTCCGAGGTGGTGAAAGTTAAGAAGTAGACCAGCACTCCTGCTCCGGTGGCTTCGAGTTGCAGCCGCGCTGCCTCCAACCCAGCGCAGAGCCCTTGTTCTCCACACAGACATACTCGAACGCGGTCACACTGCTACAGATGCTTAGCATTACGCACGTATGCACTACACCTCACGTGTGCGCACGCTGTCGCCTCCCCTGCATCGACCCACAACTTACTCGACTGCGTTTCAGCATCTGTACGACTGACGGTACGGCTGCCCTCTATTCAATGCCTCTACACTAAACTAATTGCTGCAGTCCGAAATACATTGTAATTAAACGTTCTTTAGGTGGTTTTCAATAAACTTAAACATTGGTATGAATGGGCTTCACTTATCACTTTGTGGATTCCATAGTATTTTTTTTCTAATGTATTGAGACAACTGTGCCTGTGTGTGACTGGATATAAACTCCAAACTATGGACAGTGTATGTTTGCAATGCCCCAAGTGCACGTGTGAAAGCAGTGGGTGGGTGCCATTCACCAACTCAGACAAAGCAATTGAACGACTGAATCACAACTGAATCTCTACGTAGAAAATACAAAGTGAGGCAAGGCCCAACTGGTGGTGAACTCGAGCAGAGGTTAGCTCTCCCCAACGCACCAACCACTCTCACCTCAACTGCTACTCTAATAGTTTACACGAGTCCCCTGTTACGATGGTGCAATGTTAGAGAAACATGGACATTTTCGAGTCAACAATTCATTCTCTCCGTTGTAATGTTCAAAAAACAAGCAGGAAGAACATGTTCATCACATTTCACTTAAAGCTCTTTGAACAACACATGCCCCTAAGTCGCATAGGCCTTATTTGCAGTAAGCGTTAACACGGAGGGAGGTTCAGTGTTTGGGATGTCCAACAGACTGCCACAGACATCAATGCTCATTTGTCCTGCGCCACCGTAGCGTGTTGAACCGTCATGCACCGTGACCGCAGGTCAAAGCAAACCGGCAGGTGACCACTTAGTGGTTTATTAGGATTCATGTAAACGTCTTAATATGATAATAGAATTGTTAAGACCTTGAAACCAATTAGCTGAGTGCAGATCGGTTGTGCCGACCGATATCTAAAATTAATTTGTTCGCTGACAAACGTTGCTTTGTTATAAACGGAGTAAACTGCCGAGTTTGCCTTGTGCTGATTGTACGCTTGAGGACTAAATCACGCACTCGTGCCAGACGTGATGTGCTAGCGAAAATGTAAACATCATAAAAGCTGTAAAAATGACGTAACTTTATTTTAGATTCCTGAGATCATCAGTTTAATCTTAAAAACATAATTACAAAAATAGCCATCGGACTACAATGATGACATTTATGTTTAAACTGAAGCTTAGGATCGTTATTCATATTACTTTTTCATACTCGATTTTAAACATTTAAACACGTTTAATGGTTATCACACTTTCGATGTAATTACATTTACATACGAACAAATGCGGAGAAGTAAACGTAAAAGATAACCAAACCGAATTAGTGTATGTCCAAACCAACTCATCAAGGATATACCCATCACCAGTTGTGCTTTTAAATGACATCATGATGGAAAAAAAGTAAATTGGCACACAACTTGAAAGACGGTCAGTATTTTACACAGCCACCACACCCACTACAGGTACATAAACCGCACCCAGAGATCCATAATAAGAACACCTCTAACCTTTGTCGAGTACAACTGGCCACATGTTGCCATGCAATGAAACTGCGCATGCATTTCTCCGAAATAGTTTTAACTCATTGACGCAAAGTAATCATGAGCGTCGTGGAGAACGTTACTCTCAACAACACTAAAGACTACCTGTCTATAAACATCTACTAGCTCACCAGCATTTGATTCAAGCAAGCCTGGCTGCTTATGAGAAGATGAATGCCACAACTGGTCCAGAGTTTACTAGTGTTAAATTAATAGTGCTGAAACGCAATGGCAGAAGGCCGTGTGGCTGATAGTATTTATATTGCAATCATTATCAGGCAATTGGTAATCAATGTATATATAACGTGAGGGTGCAAATGTCACTCATTATCTGGTAATGGCCCAGTGACTGACACAAACTGCGCATTCGTGATGCTGGTGGACTACAAAAAAACACAGAACACATTTTGGTGTCTCCCTACCGCAAAGACACAACTTACACGACCCTAACCGTAGCACGTTAGAACACTAGTGAGCATTGCTAAATTCATGTCAATGACTTAATCATGATTTGTTTTTGCTAAGAGCGCCCTCTATGCTGGGGCGCATCAGAGCACACGATAAGCACCGTTACATCACATCTTAGCAACACATTTTTAAAGGACACCCCCAACGGCAGCTGTCCCTGTCGGGCACAAGAGGAATCGGCCACCGACCTGCAAGCAGGAGATCACGTGCGAGTCGGGGAAATGACTGCCGCGAGTACTCCCAATCCAGGGAGAGTGACGAGTCTAGCGGTGAGCAGCAGCGTCTCCCCCTTACGGACGCGGTGTCGTCTTGTTCAGCTAGCAACGAGCAGAACGACGGAGTCTATTTTGGAAACGAAGACCGCCGCCACAATGACGTCGCACGTTCCCAAATGTTACCGAGTTTTATTTTGTGAGATAGAGCAAAACATTTTATGCAAAAACGACACGTGCTTAGAATAACTAGCTTAAAAATACGAGTGAAACGATATAACTAGGAGGTGATTGATTAATTCCAGGAGTTATATAAAAACTTTAAATGAAATCGCTAAGGTATAATTAACTCGAAGGTTTTCATGACCAATGTTATCCATAGTGAAGCTAAACTCATAAACAGAGCTTCGCTAAGGTATAAGGTATGCGATTAATACACTAAATGTATGTATTTGGAATAAGAATGATGACCATATCGACACATTTATTTATTTATAATTTGGCAATTTAAAAACTACACGAAGAAGTTAGCAGCCAGCACAACCAGAGTGGCCCTGCTGTGCGCGGCACGAGCCACAATGCAAGGGATAGTATTTTATAAAACAACAAACATTCATTCATTTTCAGAAACCGCTTAATCCTATACAGGGTCGCGGTGAGCCGGAGCCTATCCCGGCAGACACAGGGCGCAAGGCAGGGGAACACCGAGGATGGGACGCCAGTCCATCACAGGGCACCGGGGGCAATTTAGTCCGCAGGCCAATTAACCTATGCATGTTTTTGGACTGTGGGAGGAAACCGGAGCGCCTGGCGAAAACCCACGCGGACACGGGGAGAACATGCAAACTCCACACAGAAAGGCACCCCGAGCCGAGATTCGAACCCGGGACCTTCTTGCTGTGAGGCGGAAGCGCTACCCACTACGCCACCGTGCCGCCCTAAAACAACAAACAGATTTTTAAAAATACACTCCTTATTGAAGCACCTCGGCAGAATTTCACTCCGATACATATGCAGGTATTAACTTGACACGTAGCACTTTGCAGCCAATATGGGTTAGGCCACGTGAAATGATCTGGCTTCGACTTCCTGGAGGTTAACCTGATATTGCTTGACATAGTTGCAAGCGAAACGCTGTATATCTAATTGCTAACTTATGTTGCTAAAGTTCTTCTTCTTTTCATTAACACCACAGATTTGGCCAGATCGTTCAAGTGACGCAATCCAAATATCAACTGCGAATGCTGCATGTATTATTTGCAACCAAAGAGAAATTACTCAACTAACGTGAAGTTACCCTTAAATAACCCTAGCAAAAGAAGCAATGACGTTCCGCGTGTCTCAGCGGAGTTCTACGTCCTCTCCCGGTTTCGGGAGGGAGACGCTGCCCTGTGGCCGTGCCGCTGCTCTGCCGGCCTCGCCCGTCTGAGCCGCCTCTAGCGAGGACGTGAGCGGCATTCACCGCTGCAGCTTCACCAGAGCTCAGCTCCCAACAACCTGCTGGTGGCTGCTGCTGCGTAATGCTGTTCGGCTGAAGAAACCCGTTATTTCAATGTAACGGGGTTTAGAGTATTTTCCTGCTTGTTGTCAATACAAACGTGTAACTTAACAGTCCAAACGTAGAGGGCATTGTTGAAAATGCTGCCGCGCTTTCAGTATTTTCTGTCGCCTTAGGCCTCCAGAGCTACAATTCATGGTTCCACTGCAGTTGTGATTGTATCAAAATCTAGCGAGTCGTTAATAAGATGTATCTACATTGCAATCCATTAACACCACACACTGAGATTTAAAAATAGTCTTAAAATGGCAGGCACTCTGCAAACCCATTATTTGCAAAAAATTGCAAGACATTTCTGTCCTCAATTATCAAATACAATGGACCCCATTACCCACTCAAGTGTGTAGAATGCTCAAAAATGTATTTCATTTCAAACTTGCATTCATCTCTACCACACACATCTATGCAGTGGTTACTGTGCCCAAGTCGAATCGTCCAATGTCTTCCTTCAGATATGTGTCTCGTCGGTCATTACTTCTGCTATTCGGCGCCGTTCCTCCACCCTACCTCAACGCTCTCCACCGCTGCCCCGTGACACTGGCCCGCCCGTTGAGAGCGGATCATTCCACGCGGTGCTCGTATATACAAACCTATTTCGGCATTTGGCCTCCGAAATTGACGGCCAATTTAGTCGGCTTGCGAGCCCGTCTCTTTTTGGACGTTGCAGCAACACAATCCTGCCGACGGGGCTGGGCCCCGTCCTGCCCTCCCTCTGTGAGCACCGAGGAGGCGGCGGTGATGGAGGAGAGCGGCTCGCAGGCCCCCGCCGGTGACACGGGTCCCCCATGTGGCCCTACCGGTGCGGCGATGGCCGTGCTGGTGTGCATCACGACGGCTGGTGGCGTCGCGTCATGTTCCGTGCCCTGAGGCGACACCTTCAGGGGCTGAGCGTGGGACGCCTGATTGGCTGCTTGCAGAGGGTTGTTGTGAGTCACCTGCTGCCTGTACACCTGCAAACATTCACGAGAGACAAAGCGAGAGTTAGTAAACAAAATAATAATAATAATAATAGCATTTATAGAGCGCCTTTCACCCGAAATGGTGCATCTCCTCAATGTTTAGTTTTAAATTGAGCGTCATTCATGCGAAATGCATCTCACGATACGCTACGCTTTGATGAGTGCATTGTTGCCAACCTGGAGCGGAACAAACTGGGAGAGGTGCGCGGGCGCTGCGGACTCGTTGGCTTGTGGTCGTTTCATCTGCTGTGGAGCGCTCTGATTGGCGAATCCAAAGCCGGCTGCTGCACTCTGATTCGTTGAAAACTGCTGCATTGGTTGCGGAAATACTTGGGGCATTGGTTTACGATTGCCCGAATACGCCTGCATTTGTTGATGGGGCAGCTTTTGATTGGCCGAGGGCATCATTCGCGGTTGCTGATGGGGCATGGCGTGATTCGGAGGATTGAATCTCATGTGGAACGGAGGCTGATTCATCGCCTGTAGGTGGTAGCGATGCTGGGGGGACGAGATGACGGGCTGCCAGGGCAGTGGGTGGAAATACGCCTGCGAGTGAGGCAGGGTAAATGCTGCAAGACAGAACAGCGCAGACATGTACAGCAATCGTATAAGTCATACACACACACACACGTTTCCTTACACAGAACGATTACCAAAACCAATTAAAATCACTGGTAACCAATTAAGAAAACCACTTAAGAAACTGGGCTCATTGAAAAATGTAATGTGGAGTCAATAGCTTACTTACTTCCCCAGAGAGTGGTTCTCATTTCATCAACCCCAGAACAATAATGGGGTGCATCAACTCTCAACCAGGTTTTAAACTCGCAACCTTTTCATTGTGAGCTGCACCGTCTACGGCTGAGCCAACGGGACAAATTTTAAAAATGGAGACGAAAAAAGACCCAGAGCTGTGCTTAGATGTGTCGATTTTACATCATCCCCTATTGGTTTGCTGAGAAAGAGAGAGGAGGCATCCCTCACCGGCACCTTGGAGCGAGGCAGTGGGATTCTGCAGGCCCTGCATCCGCATGGGCTGGTGCACGTTGCATGGGAACGATTGTCCGGCAATCATCTAAATTCGCAAACACAACAACACGCTCAGCACCACGTGACGCACCACACCGTCGCTCACAGCGGTGCCCGATTCACCGTGCCCGTGTCACCACTCGAGAAGGACTGCGAGGGTCGCGACGAGCTACTTGCGCGATGCGCCCTGCGCCCCTCCGCCCGACGGGCGAGTTATATAGAATAGGCGACAGACGAGGAGAGGAGGTCGAGCGTCACGGTAGCTGTAGGGGATAAACTCCACCTGCTGTGGAGGTTGTGGGGGGCCCATGCGGGGGGGCACATTGGGCAGCAGGGGGGGCCGGTGAAGCGAGCTCTGCATGTCCGGTTCCTGCTTGGTCGCCGCGGGGTGTGTGGCCGGTACCACCCCGGCTCTCGGCTGTCGGTCACCCGGCTCGGTGGCGGCGTTTGCATCTGGGTGACGGTAGAAACACACGGGACGCTGTACGAAGCAGAACAATCGATCGGCGTGATGCTCAATTACCCAGGGAGCCTCTCCGAGTCTGAAGACTCAGGTGGAAGACGTCAGCGTAGCGCATTGCACTGGCACCCGTTTCAATAACCTGGTGTTTGGCAGTGGATCACAGGCACCGTGCATGTATCTGTATTCATGGAAATACGAACTCTACATCAAGGGAATCAACATCGACGGCCATCTCACCCCGTGCAGGCGGCTTGTCTATTTTCAGCAGCTGCATGAGCGTCTCGGTCCCTTTCTAGTCAATCAAACACACGTGCAACACAGCATCAGGAAGACTGTACAGCCACCACTGTTCACGTCACGGAGCGCGAACGGTCCGGAGCTCACACGCCACGGAGCTCACTCGCCACGGAGCTCACTCACCACGGAGCTCACTCGCCGCATGTCTCACCCGCCGCGCACCTCACTCTCCACGCACTTCATGCCACGAAGCTCACAAGCCGCAGCAGCTCACTCGCCACGCAGCTCACTCGCCACGCAGCTGACTCGCAGCACACCCGACGCAGCGGAGCTCACACGCCACGGGAAAGCTCACTAACCTGCACAAACAAGTGAGTGTCCAGGTCGTTGGGGATCGGCCCTGGGTTTTGTTGAGGTTTTTGTTGATTGGGTTCATTTTCACCAACTTTCAGCGACGACAAGAGTTTTTGAAATTCACTGGTAAACTATAAAAAATATAGATAGAAAAAGCAGCATAGCATTACAAAAAAATGTATTCAAATGTATATAACATTGGTAAACAAACCTCACCAGCATTAGGATCTGCACTGTCTCTTAACATACAATGTCCACGAGAATAGAGTTTAGGGCCTTTATAGATGGAGATGCTCATTAATTTAAAATAAACATGTGATTGTAAATTATTATCACTGCATTTAATTATCTTCTGAGGTTGGTCTAGGAATAGCGTGTCCGTCGCTTGTTGCATAGGTTAGTGGTTCGAATCTGGCAGGCTGCCCTAGTTATTTCTATGTGATACGCCCCAAATATCACGTGCCATCTACTTCACAATGGATGGTAAAGATCCCGTGATGCCATTTGAAATACGTAGGCCATTGTGTGTGTGTTATGGTACAAGGTTTCCAAATTTAGAAATACCAAAGTAAAATACTCTAAGGGAATTACACGCAGCAGCAATCATCGTAACCTACTGGCAGACTAATGCCCGCTTGCAGGCCAGGTGCTGAGACACTGTGTTCCCATTCAAATGTTTGTGATGAGCTGTTTTGCAAAACGCTCTGAGATGCCGAGGCATTTAAGCAAACTCCACATACGTACAATGATGATGATATGCTTATTATTATTATCCAACTCTGGTCGCCGTGTCGGTGTAAATATGGAAGCCACCGGTTTACCCCTTGGCCTGGCTGAGGTTGGGGTTGAGGGGCGCTCTGCACTGGGCGGGCGAGGATGGAGATGTTGGGCTTGCTCACTTCTGCTTCCTAAGGGAAAGGAAGCCGTGACGACAGTGTACCGCACAAACAGGGTCAATACTTAAACACAACCCGGGAGTGGGACGATTGCACTTTACAAAGGAGGAATAGCAGTCATAGGCTGGGGAGGGAAGGTAAGTGAGCCTGGGATTGACCAGGAGCAGAGTCAACAAGATGGATGCCTGAGGGAAGGGAGTTCCAGACTGTGGGGGTAGCAGAGGAGAAAGTGACAATACCCAAGTGGGCTTTAAGTTTCAAAAGGTTGAGGACCCCTGCCCTGTATGCAAGACTGATGCATGCTGCATGATTATCTTCTTACATGGATGTTGTTTGCAGGTTTGCTCTCATGTAGCTTATCCCAGAGTGACACAAATCCATCCTGCACCAACACCAGCACACACGCACACAGCAGACTGTGATGGAGAAGGTGGTAATGATGGCAATGATGAACGAAATAATTTCAGTACATTATATAATCGCGGTTGTACGACTCAACTACTATTCAACTGAATAACATTAACGGGCAAACTATAACTGAGATCACAGCACTGATATCTTGTGACAAGTAACCAATATCTTGGCGAAGTCTGAAAAATTATTTGGTCACAATAATTGACACATCACAACACCCTGACAAATGAAACAGCTTTTCCTCTGTTGCACAACATCTGTATCGATTGGTTTGATATTTCCGTCGACTGTGTATTTACGCACACCGACACTCACAGGGATAAAATAAATCACGACATTGAGTCAATTATTTAGCGCAATATGTCGCGGTGACAAACAGGCGTGGAACATTACGTTTGTTGGCAAAAACGGCGAGGTGGGCGAGTGGTTGAGTCTTCCCGCGGAGGTGAGAACTGCCAACGGCTGATTGGTGGGGGTTTTGCGAGGGGGTCGGAAGTCGTTTGCCGCGTGCAGAGGCTGCTGGGCAGTCGGCTGCTTGCCCGCGTTGGGGCCGAGCACCTCCAGCGGACCCCGCGTGCCGTGCGACAGGTTCACGAGAGCCGAGGGGGGCAGGCGGTACGCACGGCCCGACAAGCACCTGGGTGCAGCGCAGCATCGACATGATGACGTCAGGATATTTTTTTAAACAGTTGCTGAGCAACAGCCCCAAAGGCCCGAAATATCGCATGCACATTGACAAACAGCGCAATCGAATAATGCAAATTATACAAGGTTTTACTTTTTCTGGCAATGAGCGAAGTGTTAAGATCGTAAAACACCAAATGGACACCTTGTTGCAAAGGTTTTACATTATTTGTAAACTGGCAAAAAAAGGTGCCCTTAGTATAAGCGCAATCAAAGTTGTAAAAGATAATTAACATGTTTCTTAAAGTGCACATGGTGAGTATGAGCGCTTGGGAGAAGAGATGGTAATGGGAGAGGATTCCAAAGTGGAGCCGCGCGAGGGAAGAAGCAAAAAGAGATGTGAGGTGACCTGCAGTGGGAAGTGGGTACGTGGGTGCGTGAGTGAGCGGATGGGTGAGTGTTAAAAGCGGGTGTCTGAGTGTGTTGTGACCTGCGGTGTGGTGGTGGAACACAGTATGGACGAGGTGAAATGTGACTGTAGTAGAGACTGAGCCCTCGCATGGATGGAGGAATCAATGAGTGAAGTTCACAGGAACAGTCACCATGGTGGTAATTGCAATACAATGGTTATAAGGAGGTGACTGCCCACCGGTGAGCGAGTGAATGGAGTGACTTCGCGAACGCTGGATCGCCAATCACCCCGACAGCTGCTTTACATTGAATGTTATCAAGTACAGTGAGGTTGAGACTGCGTGCTCCACGCCAGCTATGATAGACACACTGAAAATACGAGCAGATTTAATCCATCTCACCTTATGGTCAGACCTCCAGCAAACTCTTCATCAAACAAGACTTCGTAGAGGATGTCTGCTTCCCGTTCAGCTGAACATGAAACATAAATTAGTTTGTAGCATCCATGTTGTTTACGGTCTCGTTCATAACGGGAGAAGCGACACAAAGGTGAGGATTTGTGGAGAGGTGGTCATCGCTGAAACTCCTCAGTGAGCGCAACGTCCTCGATTGTAGTGATCGGTGAGATGCCCACTGGAACCGTCCGGACGGTGCCACAACCCGTGGGGCCCGTATCACATGGGGGCGCCCCGTGGTCCGCGTTACACCACGTGTGCCGCAGAGCCACTCCGGCCTATGTGAGACTGGCTGGATGGAACGCAGCACTCATGATCTTGCCACGTTCTCGTGTGCTGAGTTACACGTTATCTTGGGCATGGCTCAGGCTGCATTGCATTATAAACCACAGGCCGCAGCACTACTTTTAAAAGTAATTTGTTCAAGCCCAACTTCACTTGTATTTTGTTTTTTTATCCTAGTATTTTTAAACCCTTGTTGTTGTGTTCCAGTCCATGTATATGCCAACACCGGGGTCTGACAGAAACGGCATTTCGATCCTCCAAATGTCCTGTACATATGGCAGAACTGACAATAAAGTTCAATTGAATTGAATTATTGTAAATATCCAGAGCCTCCGCGAGAGTCTCACGGATAACTAACGGCAGGTGAATCATCGCTGCAGTGCTCACCACCATGAATGCCGATCACAGTCCCCCTCAAGCCAAGCGGCACCGAGAAGCTCTCGCGGACATTCACCACGCGGTCGAACAGCAGGAACTTGGCCGACGGGTCCGGGATCACGTGGCCGAGCGCCTCCTCAGGCTGAAACGCACAACCACGGGACCGCCATCGTCACGACACAGCAGCAGTTTGCCCGCCGATTTTCACAGCAGGAGGTGCTGTTGCCGTGCTTGATCCAAACTGATTAATTTGTAGGGAATTTTTCAGAATTTTGATGTTTTGGCCAATACCAGTTACATCGTGTTTTTGAAAGCTAGAGGAGGAAAAAAAAAAGAATCCAGAGGAAACCATGCAAAATAGGAGAACACACAAACTCCACACAGAAAGGCGCACAAGATGGAAATCGAACTTAGGGCCTTCTTGCTGTGACGCACAGGCTTTAGCCCTGTGCTACCCTGCTGCCCCAAATAAAAGCAGTTTATAAAGCATTTAGCAATGCATTTAGTAAAGCATTTAATGATGCAATGAGTAATGGCTTCAGCACCGCTGCGGATGCAGCGCACACGCGTGACACACATGGCGTAGTGGCCGGATGCCCCTCGCGCCACTCACCCGGAACAGCAGGTGCGGCTTCACAACGATTTTGACTTGTTTCTTGTTTTTCTTCACCTTATAACAAAACATTACAACACACACTCTTATACATCACATCACAGAAACCTTCAGTCATGGCGCTGTAATTACTTCATCAGTTGTCTGAGGGCGGCATGGAGATCCTCACTGCTCCTGGGAGCCACTTCCATCCCCATTAAACACTCAGAGTTTATCTGCGTTTCTCATTTGGTCTTTTCACGGTTAAGCGCTTGCAAACGAGCTTAAGTGCAGGTCACCATTAATTCCGTGATGAAAATTAAAAAAATACTTTCTGCATTTGCAAAAAATTCAGTTTTTGGCGCCACGTGGCAGAGCATCGCGTTTGCGAATCGGTCGCCGAGCGGCCCTGCCGCCGGACAGATCGGCGATGAGAAACACCAGCCCCACAACTCAGGAGGAGACGCTCGTTTCTTCAAAGTGGTCGAGTGAACCGCAGCGCAAGCAGCAGACCGACCTTCTGGGCGTCCACCTCCTGCTCGAGGCGCTCCACCACGCCGGCGTCGAGGACCTGCGTGTCACACGACGAGCGCGACGCGCTGGCCGCTGGCAGTGACTTGAGCCAATCGAGCACCTCGTGCACGCGCTCCGAGCTGCGCGCGCAGAGACAGCGCGGCACGCAAGGCACACGTGGCCCTGTCACTATCACACAGCACATGCACGCCAGCTGTCACAAAGTTACTAATATGGGGCGGTGACGCGGCCCAGCAGTAGCCCGTTCGCCGCTTGTTGCAGAGGCTGGGTGGTTCAAATCCGGTAGGCTGCACCTGGTCAATATTGTGGGGAGCTGTCTGCAATAAGAACTGTCTGCTTCACTATGGGTGTCAAAGATCCCGCGACACCATTTGAAAGCAGGCAGGTGTCACGTTCGAAATTTGCCAAAGTTGAAAAATTACCCACTGAACTGAAATGACACATAGCAAGAACCACTTTCTACTGAGATAAATGGACAGGACCCTTCTGAGAGAATCTTTAAACTCTTTGCGGCCTTCCTGGGTAAACTAGCATGATGACAGACATTCATATCACCCCATGAAGCGCTGCGATTCCACAGTCGTAAGTGTGGATACACGGTGAGATGTATGTCAGACGCTGGTGAAGCAGCAATGGTTCAGTTTACCTGTTCTCTTCTTCGGACGACCATATTTCATCCTCGTAAAACATATCATTCTGCGAATTGGTTCCTAAATGCTGGAATAGCTCTGGAAATCTGTAACGAGAAAAAAAAGCAAGTTCCATTCATAAAGCACACGATGACTGCAGTATTGGGCATTTCCACACAAACCAAACAATAACCTGTCACCATGCAATACCATGCGGCACACCAGGGAGCTAATTGATGAAGTCCTTTCGAAAATGGACGTACTTTGATAATAATATTTGAAGCAATTAACGTTTGATTAAGAGCTGTTATTTTGCAATAGCTGTGTCGAGTGTTGCTCCTCTATCCTTTGTGAAGTCTTGCCTCCCATGTAAGCCCGCCTAGGAAACTGGGCACAGGGTTTGTGTGCATGCTGTGCGGTAACGGAGAGAAGGGGCAGCGCAGCAGCATCGGTCACTGTGCGCACGTTACCTCTCGATGTACTGGCCGAGCAGCAGCTCCGTCGCGGCCGAGTAGAGCCACTCGTTTTCTATGCGCTTCGTGTAACCCGAAACCTCTTCGTTCTTTCTGTTGAATTTTAGGTTGAGTCCCACGTTGCATTTCTGATCCCCCTTGGGGCTGTTAAAAAAACACATGTGGCAAATGAGCTCAGACCGACAGCATCGACAGAGCACCGATGTATGATGATGCTGACAATCTGAAGAGCTTCACAAGAAATCTAAATTTATTTTGCCTCAGTAAATACAGTGACTCCTGGATGCTCGGTGAAACGAGGCGTGCGCGATCGACTGCAGCACCGGTAGGCGTGGGGATAAAAGTGTGTTTGTAACTATAAATTCTATTTAAAGTTCCAATTTAGTCACAGAGAAACATTGCTTTATATTAAAATAGCATCACAAATGCCAATGCCCACAGCCAAACGTGTTCATATTTTAAAACGTATAATATCACGCAAGTGAATGTATCTGTCGCACAATCTTCTGTACGTCAATAATTGCATATTACAGATAACAAATGTTCGGTCAAGATTTGAATACATTTTAAAGGAATCGAATTATTTTCTTTCTTTATGCAACTGCCGAGGGGCGTGTGTGGTGCAAGCTCGATTACCATTTCCGGGAGCCCTTGGCGACGAGCAGCGTGCCGGTGATGCGTGAGAGCACGTGACCCGACACGCCAAGGCGGCTGGCGAGCACATAGCCCGGGCTGTAGCGCACCGCAAACCGCTGCACGCGGAGCACAGGACAACCCCGGAGCAGACACATTAGCACCAGTAAAACCACAAAGACAAAGATCCTCCGTGTAGCCTTAACAGACTGTAGGGGCAAGTGCCGTTAGCGAGTATCACCTATGAAGGTCGACACGGCACACGAGGGGGTGGGTGACCAGAACCACGCCCGGCTGCCTTTTTCACCCTAGCGGCAATGTTTACACACCGCACTAGGTACTCATTTGAGGCTGAGTGGACCTAGGGGAGGCCCAGGACCGGTTCGGAAAATCGTCACTGGTGTTGGCTGTGAGCGGGATTTGAACTCGGGTCGCCAGATTTGTAGCCCAGCGCGCTAACCACTAAGCTACCACTCCCCAGTAAAACCACAGCACACACACACCAACACGTTAAGCACACTTAAACGTGTGGTTTTTTGCAGCCAATATTATGATTGTTGTTTTTAAAGCTGAAATAAAGCATAAAAGACTTGGTGTTGAGCATATAACATTTTCACTTATGAAAGATTCCAGCCCAATACCCTCAGTGCGAACATACAAACGCGTTCTCCATTACATATGAGATTCAAAAGCTCCCGCCCACTGCAGCAGTGCTGCCCACGTACAGTGCAGCGATGGCTGTGAGCCAGGCTACTCACGTGCTGGTTCTTAATGACCGGCTGCAGGTCGGGCTCGTACGGGACGGTGAACATCACTCGGATCCGGCCCTCGGGGATGATGTCAGACGAGTCCAAAATCTGAGTCGAGACGGAAACACGAGAACAGAAAAGACGACATCAAGCACGGATCTAGAAAGCGCCAAGACACAGAGGCCTCGCCGTTTCAGATACAGAGCAAGCCCACTGTACGTGGGTGGATATACCGCATCCCGCATGAAACAACTTCACCGGGGGACCCCAAAACATCCCCATTTCCGATGCTCAAAGCAATGCTGAGATGTTGCCGGCTGCGTCTCCACGCTGCATGGAAACGTCACCCCGCTGCGCAGTCTCAGTTTGGTTGTCACGTGTACAAATGTTGACCAGTGAGGTGAAACGATAACGATTGGGGCTGTAAACGCTTGTACACGTGACTATATGATTTGTTTGGCTAAGTCGGATGGAGGAGGGTAACAGGACAGAAAATTGGCCAGACCATTACGTGGCCTAACCCAAAAAAACCTGAGACAACGCGCAGGTTACCTGCACAGCGCGGATTCTACGGCACGGGTTTCTACAGTGCTCTCGACTGTACCGAGCCGAACACGGCGCAAACGTGAGACGTGCCTTGCCCTCGCAGCCGTAGTAAGGAGTACTCAGCATGAACACCGTGGAGTCGAGTGGGAAGATCTCCTCCAACGTCTTGCTGTGACTAACAGCACTTTGAGGTGTGCAAATATCCTGGGAATAGACAGGTACACACACACACTGGTTACGTTTCAAGTGTCATGGTTATTCTGTTTACCCATGTGAGATCTCCAGTGACTAGGACAGTTTCATTTGCAAGGATGACTCACCTGGGTCACCGATATGACAAAAGCAATGACGTAAAATATAACAAAGCAAAACAAAATCGTAGCAAAACAATCGTGTAACAGACGAATTAGACAAAGCTTTAAGAGAGTGGAAGCGTTGGAGAGAGGTAACCTATCTGTAATTATTGCTTTTACATTAATAGGAAATTCATTTTTCGAAAAAGGCATTTTCGAATGACGAATATTCAATTAACCTCAAGGAATGCATCCCTTTCGTAAAACGATAAGTTAGTGTATATCACATTTCTGGGTTAGTCTAGAAACATGACATCTACTAGAAACATGAACATGACATCTAATTGCTACGTTTGGATGATACACAAGTGAGCCGGAACAATAATAGTTGGTGCGGTAAATGCATGTACACATGACAAATACGCTTGGCCAGATTACGCGGCCCAACCCACAAACCGAATATGAATCGAGTGTAACGGCATCAACGAAATAGGTGCCGGACCTTGAGAGAGGTGTGCAGCATGAAGGAGCAGGTGTTGGCGGCCCACTGGCGCTCCAGGGTGGCACGGCCCTGCTGCGTGAATACGTAGCGGCGCGAGACGAGCGGGCGCGCATACAGCACGCACCCCGAGGTGGGCACCACCACACCCTTCCTGTTCATGTACCTAGGCAGCAATCGCAAATTACTCAGCTGGGATTACGCACTGCAATCATCGCCCCTTACTGGCACACTCATGTCTGCTTGCAGGTCAGGTACTGAGTCTGCTTCTGCTGAGGGGTGCCCTCCGAATGTCTGAGTTGAGAAATTGCTATCCCGTGAGATGCCCCGCTGTAAACGACGCTGATCATTAGTTATATATCCATATATATGCCAACACCGGGGTCTAAGAGAAACGGCATTTCGATCCTCTATATGTCCTGTACATATGGCAGAATTGACAATAAAGTTGAATTGAATATTGCCATCATTTCTGCAGTTTCCGTTCTTTTCCAAAGTGAAATATTTTTCCGTCAAGTTTCCAGAACAGCTGATGCTCTAAGTTAATGAAAATAATGACCGGCATTCAGGGAAACTCATTCGCCCTTGTGAATGTACAAGACTTAAATGTAATTCTCACCATGCAGCATTAGCAATGCACTGAGATGCAGGTATGAAAATGATAAGTTCACACACACAGCGGCGGCAGATTCTCAGCAACACATAGATACGTACTGTTCAGTGATGGAAAGCATATCCTTTCGCACATTTTTCTCCTCTTCTTTAGAAAGCTGGACTCTCCTGATATCCTGCGAGCCCTCCCCATCCACACTAAGCCTGTACGCACACACAATGGGGGAAACAACGTAAATGGCACGACAAACATGACAGCAGAATCACTAATTTCGTGCAATTATTAAAAGATAAACGCACAAAGCTATACATTACAAACCGTTTGTGTATAAGCTCTGGTACCACTAACGATTGTTACATTACTCGGCGACATGGAACTCCATATATATGTATTTTAGACAGTTGCTGCGCGCAGGCGCAAGGGCCCAAAAACATCAAGCGGCCAGCAACAAACAGCACCATCAGAGGTGTGATAGATAAGAGTCGACGTTTCTGGAATTGGGCAAGGTTATGACGAGAGTTTGGGAAAGAGACGAAAGGGAATTCTAAAGTGGAGTAGTGCGAGGGAAGAAGCCAAAACAGAAGTGAGGGTGGCCTGCAGTGTGGTGAGTGAGTTGGCAGGTGAGTGGATGAGCAAGTGGATTAGTGAATAGGTGAGCAGGTTAGTGTGGTGTCGTGACCTACAGTGTAATGGATGAACAAAGTGTGGATGAGACAAAACAGTTTGCAGCAAAGACACAGGATCGTGAAAGGTGGCGATGGCTTGCGGAATCTGTGATCCAGCAGTGGACTGATCGCGGCCGATGATAATAATGAAGGAAGCCATCTCTTTCTTACTTTACTTTGAAGTCTGCCACTGCAACCACTAGAGCCTCCTCCAGATGAGGCCAGTTGACAAACACGGGGTGGCCGAGCAGGGTGGCAGCCAGCTCCTCTGTGGCCTGTAACAAAGCGCACGCACCGTGACCTGCTGCATCACCACGATGCCTTGCTTTCAGAGCAATCCGTTCAGTATCGATTTCTGGTATAGGCCAGGTTATCTCACCAACTACGTGTTGTTAAGACTCTATCGTTAGACACGGCCAACCAAATCAAACCATCACTTGTGGCAACGCACCAATTACTATTAATTATTGGCGTGTTATACGCTCGTGCGCTTGACAATTGAATATATTTCGCTGTTGGATATGGACCTCTGACACCAGGTGCAATGCGACGATAACAAAACTGCGCAAACGCGAGGCCGTGTGCATTAGCATCTTTCAAGATCAATGTCAGCTTACCAAAAGTACACATGCCACCCTACTTTTGTTCTGTTAATTGCGAATCATTACATATAACAAAAAAATTTGATTTGGGTAACAGATTTTTTTATAAAGTTTCACATATGTATAATTTCAAACGTAGTAAGTAGTTTACCATTTCGTTGTTCTTGGGCAATACTTCGAGGATGATGCTCTCTCCTCTGCTCTTGTGCTGGAACACCGTGACGCCTGCCTTCTTGAAGCAAAACTGCCGACAAGAGGAGTAGCCGTGTTAATCTTTACAGCTCAGTGCAGGTGGCTGCCAATGTATCCATTTGTATGTATTTTTTTTTACCAGTCAGAGGCATAACGCAATACATCCAACCATTTTCAGGGGCTGTCATTCTGCACATAATTTCACAAAAGCTTGTGGTTGCAAGTACAAAGCAGCATAAGTTGCATGTTACGTCAGGCAGGATCAATCCAATGCTGGATGAAGGGCTCCCTAAGCTGCTGCCATGTCTCACAATAATGCAAAATGCACAGTTCATCAAGCACCTAAAACACCTGAAAATTAACCAATCCTATCACTCCTTCTCCTATGTGGACATCCTCTTGTAAGACGTTAAATTAAAGTGCCACCACTGTTCTGTAAGAATGGCACCAACGCCAACTGCACTAAATTGCTAATTACGAATGTTACCTTGTGTGGAATTCGCTTGAGGGTGGGGAATCCTGGGTAGAAGAGGGTGGGGGCGACGTATTCCGTCTGCGGTCTCTTGGTCTTCACGTGCCAGGCGTCCATGGGCACTTCCACGCACCTGCAACACACGCCACCACCAGCGACGGTCCCATCACACCAGCTGATTGGCAGTCAACCTAATACCACTAGCCCCTCCAAAAGTTACAGAAGGGAAAGCCTCGGGACCACTTGGGTAAAGTGTACAAGATGCGTTTATTTACATTTGTGTGAGCACCTGTGTTGCCCCAATTGTGCAGTGCAACAGCTGTACCCTGGCACAGTGCTGTCTGCTGTATCTGATATGTAAGACCAAGTCTTTTGTTATAGGGCAACAGAGCTTGGACACGTATTGCCAAAAACTGTGCGCATTACAAATTAATTTGTTATTGATTTAGTTTGAGCAAACGTGTGCACGCTGCCACTCTGCACGCGGGGTCTCACCTGGGCGTCCTGCTGGACAGGTATTCCAGACACGCCGAGTGAACGTTCCTCTGGCGCTCCTCTTCCGTCAGGAGGTGCTCGCAGGACTTCATGGCTTCCAGGAGACGTTTCTGAGGGACAGCAACATCACTGCTACACAAATAAATCGCTTGGCAAGGGGAGTGGGCTACTGTGCTAACACCGCGTGTGGACATCCATCCATCCATTTTCTAAACCGCTTGTCCTGGTCGCGGTGACAGCAGTCCAAGGAGAGTGGACCAGACATCCCTCTCCCCAGCAACAGACTCCAGCTCTTCCCG
>JAZEWU010000021.1:2798926-2823082 GCA_036362915.1 Geotria australis
TCTATCTATCTTCTGAGAACAGTATAGGGCAAATGGGCTGCTAGGGATTGCGTGGCAGGACAGGGTAATCAACTTGGATGATTGAAATAAATCAGACGTTTTTTCTGCGTGGGCGGTACACACGTGTACACTTCTAACCTACCCCCTGCAAACCGCTTGCTCTAACACCGAGCTGCCCGGTGCAGCTTCAAAAACATCCTCAACCAGGTTACAATCTGTTTTTGTAACCACTGGTTGCTCATGATCCGAACGTGTGAAATAACCGTGATACAATTACACACGTGTATGCCGCCTAGCAAGCGCGAGTTACTTGTGAGGCTGCGCGGTTTACGCACGTTCATGCTGCGTGCTCTTCGCGGGTCTTGCGGAAGACGCGACGACGCACGGCGCACGTGGCCTCACCTCGCAGATGAAGGGCACCAGCACCACGGCCTCCCACTCGTGCTGCTTGCCATTGAGGTCCGTGGTGAAGTCTTTAGGGTAGAAATCATGCAGCGCAGACGTCTCATCCGACACGAGGCTCTGAGGAGAACCGTTCCGAATAAAGCGTAATTAGTTTTGACTGAAAAATCGCGCCTGCAAGTGTCACGCGTCATTACGGAGATGTTTGGTTCAACAATACACAGAGGTGTGGAGTGTTGCATGTACAGCCTTACGCAGACCACCAGCTCAACAGAACTGAATGTTTGACCATATATTCGTTTAGACCGCTGTGCTTTTTATAATAATAATAATAGCATTTATATTCCATTATGCCATGTTCCAGAGATAAGCGACTTCTTTAGAATAGCAATAAGAGTAATAGATCGACATTTGGGTTCCTCAACCATTAGATGGTACTGCCTGTGAGCTGGTCGATCACTGTAGTGCTGCTCTTCCGTGGTTTTCATGAGCCACAGCTGACCATGTGTGCTCGAGGGTTTGTTCCACTTCCGCAGTCGCAGGCAGAGACACTCGTGAACATGCAGCAAGCGCAGGGGCACGACAGCGCCCTGATACACACCTGGTAGGCTTGTGGAAGCAACTGTTTGCTCGCAGAAGGCAGCACAGCCAGAAGTTGTTGATAGGGCAAGAAGGGCTGGCCCAGATTTAACGTAAGTTTCAGATTTGAAATTCCGCGCACATCCGACACGAACGGGGCGTAGTGGTACGGATAGAACCTGGAACGAGTAATCGCAGCCAAAAACACAGCAGAAGCCAGTGACTATTGCTGGCTTGTAACTCACTGTGAAAAACTGCAATGGCGAGGGATTTAATTGAATTGTAAAACAATGTTAACGACGATTAAATAGACTTGCAAAAATGAGTCCTGTCAGGACACGGGTTATCCCAGTATTAAACATACTTATTAAAATGTTAAACTATGATGGGTATTATGTTAATCTAATTATAAAAAGCCAAGGATCAGCAACAGCACAAGCGACTCACCAAAGAAAGGTTGTGAGTTCAAATCCATCGTTGGGTACTGACTTAACCTATCACGTCTCTGGGGTCGGTAAAATTAGTACCACTTTGTGTAGAATAAAAACTGTGTTTGTTAGAGACAATCACCTCCCACGGAGGCATGAAGATATAGTAAATAAACACTCACCACCCCCACGATGCCACACCATTGTAGTAATAATGCAAGATCCACTGGATGGCCTCCACGTAACACAGAGCTTGTTTCGCCAAAAAATCGCTGTGAAAACACGTTCAAAATAAAATGAAAAGCTCAACAGGTTTACCAACGTTAAATAGTGAATGTAGCAATGCACGCCAAAAGGCAACGTGTAACTGATTCATCGTTGGATGAAGGCTTCCATAGATGTCACTATCCATCTAGCTCCTGCACACAACCTAATAACAAATAATAATACAATTTATAACACGTGCAAATTCTACGCCTGGTCATGGACGAGACACGGATATGGAGGCGTCTGGAAATTGCAGAGACGGGGGGGAGTCAGCCAGGCGGCCAGCCGGCACCAACCCACCAGACGCTACTTTCTACATATTAAGATGTTATCAGCCAAATAATTAATGAGTGTTTTTTTTTACTTGTGGGAGAAAATCAGAGAACCCGGAGGAAACCCATGCAGAACAGGCAGAAAACACACAAACTCCACACAAAACGGCACCCGACCTGGGAATCAAACTGCCTCAGGCAGTACTCTCTTTCTGTGAGGCACAGATGTTAAGATTGCATAGACCCCCTGCCTCAACACATCGCTCCACCTCCACGGTGGATGTTTTCTCCACAAGTTACCAACTACCTGTAAAAGATGTGGCCCTCCAATGGCTTGCTCAAGCCACTGTTGGTTACAAACCCCTCTACTGCAATGAGAGGCAATGAAGTTATAGGTGTGCAGATGGAAATAGCTCCTCTCTGCCTATCTGAAAATTCATGTAAACACACAAACAGGGTCCTGCCACTTCCTCTTGGGCAAGACGAGACAGAATATACCGATTGAGTATGGCTCTTCACCACATCTTATACTACCGATTACCTTCTTTGCCAAGCCTCACAATATATTTGAGAAAACTTGGCATGACCTTATCTAAAAAAGCGATGACTTTTTCTTTGGTAAACAAGTGTAAACATTAAAGACAAAAAACAACTAGTGCCAGTGCTGCGTGCCGTGTGCTGGAGAGAGACTCACTCAGTGACGGCCTCCACCTCCATCTTGGTCATGTAGTAATTCCGCTTGTAATGCGCGAATTCCAGCTCAAACAGCTCATCCCGTTCCTTGTCCTCTGCAATGCATTGTGGAACACCGCGCGTGAGCCAATCCACATTCACCGGGGCCCACATTCACCTTCATTGCCACTTTAAATCGGGGACCACAAGCGCAAAGTTGACGCATCTGGCCAAAACCAACGAGTCCAACGCACGGTGAAGTGCCGAGCCTAGGGCAGCGGTTCTCAACCCGTACTTCCCCCTGAAAGTGGTGCAGCCGGCAATACTCTGGGCATACTGTATGGGAACGGGTCGGGTTACTGTGACACAAGACGCACAAGAGGCACCAAACCAGAGCCCGCTCGTCGCACCTGGAACCTGTGAGGCACTGAGTCCATCTCTGGTCGGAGGATTTTCTATCACTGTACGAATATCCAGAGGAAGCCGAGACACATCGTCCTTCTCCTGTAAATACACAACACGGTCAGAAAATGAAAATTGCTTGTGATTAGAAAGAGTGTATCAGCAGTACGGCGGCACAGTGAGTCGCGCTGCCACCTCACAGCAAGAAGGACCCGGGTTTAAGTCCTGGCTTGGGGGCCTTTTTGTGTGGAATTTGCACATTCTCCCCGCGTCTGTGTGGGTTTTGGTCAGGTACTCCAGTTTCCTCCCACAGTCCCAAAACACGCTGCTGCTCCTGCTGCTGTTGCTTCTGCTGCCTATGTTAATTGATCTGACTTAAATTTCCCCCGGATTAGTGACCGATCTTGGGTACAGCCCTGCCATCTAGCTCACCACAACCCTAAACAGGATTAAATGGGTACTGATAAATGAATAGAAAGTGTGGATATTATAAAGAAGAGGAGTCTGTGATGGGAGTGCAGTGGTCGAATTAGGATGCTATACCGGCATTTCTCAGAACACCATACACGTTTTGCAGTACTTGTCACAGTTCGTATTCCTACACTACAATGTTTCCCAGGGAGCAAACACTGAACAATATGGGCTGCAAAACAAACAGGTTTCGTCCTGGCACTGCTGCAATAACATTTCCCCCACTGAACATGAACGTGCATATATTGCATAAAGAAGTTATGGCTGTTAACTTACACATTAAATGGTGAACAAAGTAAAAGCAGTGCTAACAATTTAAACATTTTTTTTACTTGCATGAATTGGATGTGTGGGTTTTAAAGGAACACAGTTTGACCTGTGAAACTTTACCAAGCATAAAACAGGACAAAGCTTAAATGCATCGTTTAAAAACAAATAAAATGTGACCGACATCTTTACCTTCTCTCTGTTTCCAGTTTTTCCTTCAAACCATTTCAGATCAACATAGACTTCATTGAAGTGCTCTCGGTCAAACTGGAAGAGACATATCATCATTTGATTAATTTGTATTTGATCAAGATGAGCCATCTCTAAAATTACGCATGACATAATTTTTAACTATTAAGAAGACACAACGGTTAATGTCCCAGCCATTGCCTGGTTGAAACCAATTTCCAAAGTCTGCTCTAACAGTATTCCACACCATGTGGCTTTCGGTCTTTCTACTGGCTTGCACTCTAGCGCAGTTCTTGGTGACCTGCCCTCCCGCACCCTGTACACCTGGCACACCCATCACAACCTGGTTACAAACAAAATGCTTTCTTTCCATCTTTATCTCAAACGTCCACGTTTCTTATCGTACCCTGCACACGGCGCCTTTAAGCTCGTTACACTCACAGCCACTCTTATACACAGTATGCGACGCACAGGCCAATCACTGAATTAAGAACGATGGGGGTGTAAACAACAAATTCACTTGCAATTCCTAAGTTATTTTTAAAGCTATTACACTCTTTGATCTCATCCTATATTTGGAGCAGTAATCTGACCCATTCCAACTTGAGCCATTACATCAACCAACGCAAGGGAAGGCTCAGCTCTTTGAATGTTTGAGAAGTGATGGAAGGTGCTTCGACTTGCCAAGGCGTTTAAGCAATGCCATGCACATGCCAATATTACTGTTGTTATTGCATAGGGTTAAGCGGTGATCTGGCAGCCTCCTGGCATCTCTCTGTGGATACATCTCAAAGCATACATACCTCAGAGAGGGCATCGAGGTACTTTTCAAATCGGGGTAGGTTCAAAATCCCTGACTCATTGATGTAACCTGAACAACAAAGACAGACAAAACATGTAATCTGGTTGGGCCAAGTAATAATCTGGTAAAATTTCTGTCGCAAGACCCTCCACCACTCAACATAGAGAAACCAAGATAGCGAGGGCAGGCTTAGGCAATCACCATCAAGTGTGGGAAGCACTTTGATGTACGTGCGATAGAGCAGAGGAAGAGCATCCTGGGCAATGTGCAGGTTGGGTAGGTTCGGGATGAAGTCGTTCCCAACGAGGAAGCCCATGAGCACCCAGTCGTCGATCACATGCTCCACGCTGAATGGGAACGGCAGAACCGCCTGGAAAACAGAAACACGTGTGTTTGCTGACGGAACAGAAATGTGCAGTACCGTTACACGGCGCAGCGGCGACGTTGTCTCAACGTTTAGATTGTCGCAGCAGTAAAATTATTTATATTGTTTGGGTTAGACCATGTAAGACCCTTCACAAAGTAACGATCTGGTCATAACTTTGTCGAATGAACTTTTTACCACCCAACACAGCCCATCAGATGAAACCGCCACGTGTATAAGAGTTTTAATATGGTCACTGGTGTTTCGGCCTCAATGATAGCTGGAGAACAAATTTGTCAAAATGTAAACAAACTTGGTTTTGAGTATTGTTCATCTGAGGGTTCGGTTAGCTAAAGCAATAATACACGACATGTTAAACACTTTAACAGGTAACAATTTAATTTGTTTGGCTGTGTTGGGTGGTGGAGGATTACACAACAAATATTCGGCCAAATCATTACGTGGATTAACCCAAAAATCACCGCAATCTTCTTAAAAAGCCCTCACATATTGATATAAATAAAACTTCAGAAGAGACCGCACTGCGTAAGTACGATATAACATTCTGAAAGATAAAAATGTTACCTTCAGTTCATCGAACTCATACTCGAGATATTCCCGCATGAGCGACAGGTGCAGCAAGTGAAAGGTCGTTTCCTCCGGTGCCACACTCCTAATAAACAACAAAGTCTCCACAATTACAACACGTTGAATGCATCATCAAAACGCCTGACCAGAATGCCCGATGATGCCTCCAAGATGGGATGCAAAACGTTGCAAAGGAGAGACAAGGGACACTCGACACAGCTATCCCGAAAGAACAGCCATGGAAAGCAATTCTCATGTATCAAGCCGTAAAAACATACATAATTACAATATTTTGATGTTTATTATATCAATTCATTATTTACACACCTATCAACATGTAGTTAAGTGTTTCATAACTTGGTGTCTAATGGGTATATAAAGGTTATGACGAGCAGAGAGAGGGATAAAATAAACACCACCAACCGTTTCTGCGACTTCTTTCCACCAAATCGCACTTCTTCACGCAGCAGGGAGAAATGAGGCTCATGGGAGGTGAGGCCAAGCATGATCTACCAACAAACATGGTTTAAAAACAAGATGTTCATCTTCACAAGTACGTTTTCACTGCCAAATATTACGATTTGTATTTGATTCTTTGGTTAGGCCATGGAACGATCTGGCAGGTTCTGCGTTATAAGAACCTCCACCGCCCGACAAAGCCAATCTCAATTAACTGTCATATGTACAAGCGTTTAACGTGCCAATTATTTTAAGCTTTCAAAGTAGGGGTTGATGTTGCTTTATTTAATGCCTTTAGAGTATTTTTTAGGCTACTTTCAGTGTTGGGATGTTTGGCCAAAACCAGTTACATTGTTTTTACGTAAACAGAGGGACTCGAGTTGGGAATCAAACCCAAGCCCTTCTTGTTGTGACACGTAAATATGACCAAAGTGCCACCCTGCTATCTCTAAACGTGACCCATAACCGATGACTCACCAGGTCGGCATCGAGGCCATAGAGGCAGTGCCGAGTATGGGGGTCATGATCGGGCCGGATTTTCTGAGCTCTGATGAACTCCATGATTTTGTGCTCTCCTTCACCAGGGGTCTGCAAAGACATTTATGTAGAATTTTACCTAAAACAGCATGATGATTGCTTTTCAAAGCTGTTCTTTGGAGATAGCCGAGTCAAGTATTCCACAGCTCTCCTGTGTAACATTTCACCACCTCCCACGTTGATGCCTCCAACGTGGGAGGTAAAATGTCGCAGAGCAGGAAGGAGGAACGCTAGACACACTATCGCGAAAGAACGGCTAAGGAGAGCATAATTACATTCCAACGATCTGAATTCAAGTGATAAAGTCGGTGCACTTCTAAGTGAAGGAGTATGTCAGTGAGAAGGCATTTGGGCAAGTGTTAGGAGCAAGTGTGTGGGTGAGTGGGTGAATAAGGAATTATATGCATGAGTATGCAGCGGGTGAGCGTATGAGTTAACAAAAGTGAATGAGCGAGTGAGAGTAACTGGGAGACCATAAGTGTGAATTCCATTTAGATGGATGGGGCACCTCTCAGTGAAAATTTTAAAATTGACGGTTTGACGCCACCTCTCAGCATGGCAGTAAAATCAATGCGGGATATATATATTCCATATTTCGGTGCAGTCGTTAATTTACAAAAATTCCACTGGAAACGGTTACAGATCCTTGACATATGGAACTGGTAATCGAATCTGAAACAGTTACCAGTTTCCCGGTTATTGTTAACCGCCCTAGTGGTGACGCGGCATACCTCGTGACCAGACAAGAACACGGTCACGCCGTGCCACAGGCTGTCGCTGTCCAGTTTTTCCGACACGAAGCTCTTGAGGCGATCTTGCAGCCGCGCCATAAAAAACGTGCCTGAGCAATCAAGACACAATCAACCAGCAATCCCACCAGCTTAAACAAAATGCACGGACACTGCTCTGCGTAACTTGAAACAAAGGTTTTCGCAGCCAATATTACGTGTCATAATACAAGCTTTGGGGTAGGTCAACTCATGATCTGGGGACACAAATCCAAAATACATGGGGACACCTATTTAGAAAGCCATATCAGGTGACGTGGTTATTTTGACATCCTGGACTCTCTCCTGAATTCACTTGGCGCAACTTTAAGTGGAACTTCATATCTAATTGCGACTGCTGGACCATGGCACCACCCAATGTCTTTAGTTAATTGCTTAGCATCTCTCACGCGCATGTGCTGAAATCCACAATCTAATGCTTTACTTACTTTGTTAATGTCCAGCTCTCTGACAGATAAAGCAATCTGCCTGCAGTAATGTCATGGCTAGCAGACCTTGACAGTGGCAATTAGCGTGTGATCATAGTGTCACATGTATGAATACAATAGCAACCTCGGGTTTCGTTACTATTGTGCTGATGTGCTTAGTAGTATACTCAAAGCTCATCTGTATGACCTGCTGCTATTATTATACAGTTTGCCACTAGCCTGTTGTTGGAGCCATATGGCCTACTGGAGGCTCATTGGCAATTTTAATTGCCATCATAATCAAAACCAGCATCAGAAAAGAGAAAAACTGAAAACCACCAACATGCCAAGACCTTACTCAGTAGTGGTTTCTTCGTAGTAAAATGAAAAGTACAAGGAAAATCGAAAAAACATTAAACGGTTCCAACCCTCTTACCCGGCGTAATGCAATTGGAATCAAATCTTTCCTCAGTGGGGAGGACTTCTCCCTTTTCAATAGCTTTTTTAATTTTATCTTCAGCTTCCTTAGCACTCCTGCAAAGCAAAAATCAAGAGTAAAGCCCAAGGATCAAGTGAGGTTAGAGAGACACAAACTCACACATAAAGGACCACACTTATATGTTCATTCATTGTTATAAACACTGCCGATCCGCTCCCCGCAATACAAACCAATAAAGCCACGGGCATCAGAGCACACACCTGAAGCGCCGGCCACGCTGCTGGTTCATCTTAGCCCTGGGAGCAACTCCATCCACAGCCATGAAAAACACTTTTCTGGGTTTGATTATTCTGAACAACACCTGCACAAAAGAACAAGAACAAATTATGGACAGTGTAGGAACTACGGCTATCATGGATGGCAGTGATTTTTCCAGTTATTTAATGCTTGTTAAGCAGAATTCGTGTTGTAAACACACGCAGTGTATTGTTAACAATGGCTTTGGTGGTTTCCGTTGGCTGCACAAATGCTACAAAACAAAACAGTGGATGTCAGCTTCCATGGAGCCGCGCACCACCGTCAACGCGCATTCTTTGTGGATCACCGTAATACAGCTGGTGTTTTGCGAGACAAAAAATCGTATCTACAACAGATCCGGTGGAACACTTCCCACGGCCTTGCGGCCTACCAGTGGTCTGGGCAGCACAGGTTGGGTGCTACTTGTATTATATGTTAGTGCACTACCCATGTTTTATTAGTGTACAGGCACACACAGAAAACTCAAAAATAATGGTCACGCTGCTTTGTAACTGACATTACCGTGTTCATCAATATTTGACGTGGTGGCTTGCATTACATACAGAACTGCCACAAACATAACCAGGGCAGCAATCCACGGACTGGGGCTCTTCTTTAGAGCACGAAGAGCAAACTGAACACTAACTTACACACTTTGCAGAAGGCACTCTACAGTGCGGTACAACCACAATTGACTTCCCCAAAGAGCGGTACTCATCTAATTAACCCTGGAGGTATGATGGGCAGAGTCAACCATCAACCAAGTCTTGAACAGGAAACCTTTCGATTGCGCGCCGCTCGCTCTTCCGCCGAGAATCCTGCAACGGTTGCGTTAAGATCTACACAGAAATATTCAAACCGTCCGCTAAAAAATAAATTCGCAGTGTAGGCATTTAAGCAGCTAGCCCTGCACCGCTGAAGCCACGGTGCGGACATGGTGCGTACCTCAATGTAGTGGAAAATGTCAGAGAAAATCTTCTCCTCGGGGATTCGCAGGTGCACGTCCGTGTCGTCCGGGTGGGAGCACGTGTGGATGATCCCGTTCATGTCAAGGTACAGGTTATCGAATTCTGGGATCTGCGAGGAAACAAATTACGTTACTGAAAAACTTCAGAGCTCGCCACGGCTATCCCGAAAGAGCAGCTCTGAAAAGCAACCATCACAAGTTACATTTGTTCATCTATATGTCTGTGTGTTATTGTGCTTCATTGTTGATTGCTTGATTTGGATTAGCGTTGTTTCCCCCTCGTGTCTGTCTCCCTGTCTTATTGTCTCTGTGTTGCTATGTCTCCCTCCCTGTCTCCCTCCGTGTTTGTCTTTAAGGAAGTGACGGCCATCTTAGGGGACGTTGGCAGATTTTTGCCGCTCTTAAGATTGCCAGTTTCACGACCTTTCAGTATATTCGAAGCAGCCTTAATCATTTGTTCCTTTGGCTTTTATTTTTGCTTTCATTGTTGACATGCCGTTCTTTTCGCGGCCCTTGTGCAGCGCTTTGTGACCATCGGGTAAAAGGCGCTATATAAAACGCTATTGTTATTATTATATCATTGGTTATCAGCAGGGTACCCGCCCTACGGGCTATCATAGTTACAACCGTGTAACACGTTCTCCTGACGTCTTTTGTTGATGACGTTTCCTGCTGACAGAGACTGCTTTGACGTCGCTTTCTTTCTTATGTTCTTTTGGGACTATCGCTGGCTCTTTGAAGTTTCAGAAGAGTAATCACTAAGTAGGAAGTGAAGCTTAAATAAGAAATTGCTCCGTTATAAATAGATTCTATTTAGACGAGCGATATAAGGGACACTAAAATGACGCGCTGCCAGAGGGCGGTGCGGACGATCGGTTGTGTAAGAAACGCGTTTAGTAACGAGTTCAGATGTCAACACGGTGAAACTGCACTCAGCGAGCGACCGCAGCGTGCGTACAGTACATACAGTGCGCGCAGTGTGTAAAGTAGACAGTGTGCGTACAGTGCAGAGGGGAGCGTGTCAGGGGCGGGTGAGGAGAGGGAGCGGAGTGTGCGTGGGGAGGGCGCCCTTCTCACCTGGTGCTCCTTGACCACCTCGCTGAGGCACGGGTACCGCTCGCTCACCCATCGGTAGAACTTGGGAACCCCCATAGCTTTGAGCGCTCTTCGGGGTCTTTCCTCACTCCGATCGGGTCTCTCTGCTCGCTCTCAATTCTCTCTCCTCCCCGCTCTCTCTCTCTCTCTCTCCTCGCTCCCACCGTTGTCTCCTCCCTGTCCCCTGCTCGTTCTCTCTCAGCCTTCCCTCGTCTTACTCTCTCTCCTGGCTCGCCCGATCTCCACCTCTCTCCTGACTCTCGGTGTCAAGGCCCGAGCCTAATGACGCAATCGGGAGTCTCGGGCGCGCGTGCGCGGCGCGTGACGTCGTTTCCGAAAAGAACCCGGCCTCGGGCTGTAGTGTATCGATAGAGATATAATTATAGCATTTTATAAAGCGCCTTTCACCCGAGGGTCACAAAGCGCTGCACAACGACAGAAAAAAACCGAATATAAACCAAAGCAACAAAAAATTATGACAGAAAAAAATACGCAGCGAGCTTGCAAGCTATTTACGGGACTTCTGCATTGCCACAACAAACATGCGAGTTGCTGACTAATTAAAAAAATATATATACAAGATTTAGAAATAACCAACATTTAAATCAACCAACAACAAAATAAACATTTACACATAGATAGAATTTTAATTGCGGTGGAATTTCACGGAAATAAGAGGCGTCGCCTGCCATGTTAAGGAATTTAAGTGTTGAGTCGGCCCCAAACAGGACAAGGATTTTCATAATCGAATCTTCTCACGCATGCACGTCATCCGGCTTTTTTTGCTTTCCCCGCTTGTGATTGGCCGGGGTGTATCATTCCGTGGCATGTCATTGGCTGGGTGTTGAATTCTACCGCGATTAGAATTGTATCGTGCCACAGAGCGGGACTGCTGGATGACGTCACGCGACGACAGACTTGTCGTGACGTCACGAGAAGGGGCCTCATTCATTCTTTCGTTGTCAAAAACCGCTTAATCCTATACAGGGTTGCGGTGAACCGGAGCCTATCCCGGCAGAAACAGTGCGCAATGCAGGGCTATAGCCAGGATGGGATGCCAGTCAATCACAGGAGCACCCGGACGCAATTTTATTCAACGGGCCAATTAAGCTATCCAACAGCATGTTTTTGGACAGTGGGATGAAACCGGAGTGCCCCGGCCAGTCATCTCAGTCAGCCCGTGGCACCTGGGTCTGTCCCGTAGCCTCCTGTCAGTGAGCCTTTGACACTTCACGTGGCCTCAAGTTGCACCTGGCCTGGCACAGGCGCCGTGGTGACATCACCGCCACTTAGTGGCGAACGGCGGTTGTTGTTGATGGCTCAAATCAAATTGCCAGATTTCAACTTTTGTACAGATTTTACATTTTTATGCAAAGTGTGGTCACTATAGTACGACCACTTGACCACGCAATAATATGCACACATCTTTTTAATTATTACATTTTATTCCTGCTGAAATGAAGGATCCATATAAGAAATGTTTCGGAGCATCACCCCGTGTTAGAAAACGGCCCGTGCTTAACGCCTAAGGTGCGTTCCTGAAAATCAACGCGATAAGCGAAGTTGCGTTATAGGGGGGCATTTTTCCGACGAGAAATAATGTACAGGTTAGGGGCTGCGTGTGAGGAGAGAGAGCGTACTATACAGATATATCTATAAAACAATTCTTACCTCTTATAAACCAGCACGTTCCGTAAGCACACACCGACTAGCGAATTGCAGATCACGGCACGTGAAGCGACCTGGTTAGGACTAGCGAATCCTTGTGAGCGATTCCTTGTTTGATCACCAAACTGTCATTTGTCATTGTATGGTTGGTGTTTGACGTTGGAAAATGTTGGCCCGGCGCCCTAAGACTGATTCCGCCCCCTGCCAGCCCTTCGGTAGATAGAGAGCTTGATGTCAGCTAAAATCCATCCCGTTCAAACGCGAATTCAACCGTGTTCTGTGATCAAGGTACTAGATACAAAGAGCGTGTAACAACGACGTTGCGTAAGGCGAATGCGCTTTATGCGAGGAGTACATGTATCACAGAACAGCTTCTGAAATCTGACCTGACTTGTTGTCCACACTAAGGGGCAGCGTGACCTGCTGCAAAGAGACGTGCGCTGCAAGAGTCAAACCATAGTTTCATTCTCCGAACTGATATCCAGCCTAATTAGGTGAAAAACATCCATCCACCATTCATTGTCAGAAACTGCTTAATCCTGTACAGGGTCGCGGTGAGCTGGAGCCTATCCCGGCAAACACAGGGCGCAAGGCAGGGGTATGCCCAGGATCGGACGCCAGTCCATCACAGGGCACCGGGGGCAATTTAGTCCGCAGGCCAATTTACCTATGCAGCAGCATCTCTTTGGACTGTGGGAGAAAACCGGGGTGCCCGGCGAAAACCCACGCGGACACGGGAAGAACATGCAAACTCCACACAGAAAGGCACTCAAGCCGGGATACGAAACAGGGACCTTCTTGCTGTGAGGCTGCAGCGCTACTCACCGCGCCTCCGTGCCGCCCGTGAAAAACAAGACAATGTATTGCGCATATGTTAGTGACCAGGCTAAGGTCACCAACTCGATAATCTTGAGAACCCGGATTCACAACGGATGGGTACCCATATTCGACCTCAGGATCTCAGCAGTGCTGCCAACTCTGTGCTCTGATAGGCCGAGTCATCCTCCCAACAGGAACGGTAAATCTTCACGCTACGTGAAGTCACGCGTGGTACAATTACGGTGAAGGTGTACACGAAAGAGAACACACTAATGTGATACATACATTGACTTATCATGACTAATACTTAACTGATTATACAATGTATAACTTTTGGGACAGGTACTCCTTGCATAACGCGCTAGCTGCATTCCTGACAATCACCGCGTTCACAGAAATTACGTTATAGGGGGAGAGTTTTCCGATAATAAATCATGTAAAGGTTAGGGGCTCCGTGTGAGGGGGAGCATACTATACAGATATGTCTAAACAACAATTCCTACCTCTTATAGGTGAGCACATTGCGTATTTCACACTGCATAGCGTATCGCAGGTCACGGCACGTGAGGTGGCCTGGTTAGGACTAGCGATTCAATCGTTTGATGGATTCCTAGACAGTATTTACCAAATCGCCATTTCTCACCCTGGCAGCCCCGTGAGATCAGTTAAAATCAACCGCGTTAAAACCGGAATACCACCGCATTTTGTGATCAAAGTACTAAATGCAAAAGGTGTGTAAAAGCAAAATCGCATAGTGTGAACGTGCGTTATGGGAGGAGTACCTGTACAGACTGCATTACATTTGAATAATACAACGTTTTATATACGTCTAAATTGTAATGAGCGCACGGCTACAATGGAATATAGCCCATTAGGATAAAGATCATGGGGGGCTGATGGGATATTCTGAGACAGCATTGGTGTCACGGACAGGACGCCGACGCTATGGCGGTCGGTGCGTTTGGTGACAACAGCGACAGTACAAACATACTTTGTGTATATTCACAAACATCTTGTAAATGTATCTGGGCATACAGCATACTGACAGGTTAGAGTGCACTCGATCTACCGCAATAATGAATGTACATACGCGTTTGTAAGCAGCTCACTGAAAGCTGCACACGCGACATTGGCCCGCTTATCTGTGATTGGAACCACTGTGCAGCTCAGCACTGGTCTGCCACGGGCATACTGTAGTCGGTCATCTGTGTCTCCTCGGGAACGTTTGGTATATGTTCGTAGAAAATGTGTTCAAAATACTGTAAGAGAAAGGCACTCTTGAACTGCGTCCTAAAGTCCTTTGCCAAGAAGGCGTAGAGGATCGGATTCAGGCAGCTGTGTGAGAATGCGAGACTTAGCAGTATTCTCTTGGCCTTGCTTATCTTATATGACATTCTCCAATATTTGTCGACATCGTGCAGGATTAATGAACCTTCCACTATGTCAACGAGGAAGTATGGCAGCCAGCAGAGACAAAACACGACCACAATGGCAATGATTAAATTAATGGCCCTTCTGTTGGCGGAGTAAGACACGCGACTCATCTTGAGTGCAATGTACAAATAGCAAAATATCATAATGGTAATGGGAATGAGAAAGTTAATAACGAAGTTAGCCAAGATAATAGCTGCGTGATCCACGAGGCCATTGTCCTGATAGCAATACACTTGATCTTTGTATTCCAGGACTTTGCTGAAAACAAACGTGGGTATACTCAGCAAAGAAGCAAAAACCCAAACACCGAAGCAAACTAAGATTGCGTTGTTCTTAGTTCTGATCTTTGGGACCAAAGGATGTTGAAGTGCAAGCAGGAAACGGTCCAGACTTAAAGTCGTGACAAAGTAAATGCTGGCAGTGACGTTGACATAGCTGAGGAAGGGCATGACCTTGCACATGAGGTGCCCGTACGGCCAATGGTAATCAAGCGCATAATGCACGATCCAAAGTGGCAGCGTCAAAATTAAAATAAAGTCGGCGATTGCCAAATTCGTTATCAAAATGGTCGGTATGGAATTCTTAACTTTAAATCCAGTGATAAAAATCACCAAGGAGTTTCCTATAAACCCCACAACAAAGACGATAGCCTGTATGATGCAGGTGGCGACGATGATGGCCTTGTCGTATTCCAGGATGGTTACGGAATCGTCCGTCGCGTTTGGATGCATGTCATCATTAAAGTCATCATTCAATTCGTCCAGCACTTCCATGTTCTCCTCCCGCAGTTCCGCGTCGACAATGTTGGCAGTCTTTTATCGGGCAGCCTGCTGGACGAAGAAGAATCGTTGAAGGGAGAATGGAGCAACAAGATAAACAAGCAGACGATTCGCCTCTTACTCATTCCTATCTCCCCGTATAATAATAATAATAATTACAACTGTGCCCTGTGATGAACTGGCGTCCCATCATGGGTAAAGCCCTGCTTTGTGCCCTGTGTCTGCCGGGACAGGCTCAGGTTCACCGCAACCCTGTATAGGATTAAACGGTTTCTGACAATGATGATGATGATGACAACTTAGAATGCGCGCACATTCGTTCAGTGTCAAAGAGAGAGAACATCTCAAAGGTGCGAAATATGTCCGCATGCTTTAAACAATGGCCTTCCCGGAGTTGATGTCAGCACCGGTTTTTTTGTTCTTAAAACTCACAGACACACACATGTTCAGACACGCACGTAGACGCGTGTGTAATTTTAAACGGGTTCCCTCCTAACGCACAGCACGTGAAAACACGTCGAAAAGGAGAGATGGAAAGCACACAAAGGGTTGCCCTCGAATGCCGGAACACTGAGAAGTCACCGGTCGCTTTGCACAGCTACAAATGAGTGTGAGATTATACTAATAGACGAAAGCTGCTGAAATTGAAATGAATACGTCTACTCGCTGCAAGCACTAAGGCGCTCGTTATTAGTAGTCGGGTTAGTGGACGTTGTAATCATTTGTTGTTTAATGATTTACTCGTCCGTATGCTTTGTGCGCTATTCGCGTAACTGTCGCCGTGTGCGCCGCTCGCAGGCTGACGGAGTCTCCTCGCTGCCGCAACATCTGGGGCTTCCTTAAGGAGTTTAATAAGTCCAGTGGCTCCCTTAAGAAGTTGTCATCAAAACGAGAGGAGAAGGAGGCGGGGGAGAGCGGCGGAAGCGGAGCTCCGTGCAGGAATGTGCGGCGGGCCTCCAGCTGCTCCGTGCGCGCTGGGGCGGGGAGGGGGTCTTGTTTTTATCCATCCATTTTCAGAAACCGCTTAATCCTGTACAGGGGTCGCTGTGAGCCGGAACCTATCCCGGCAGACACAGGGCGCAAGGCAGGAGAGCCCCACGGAGCGAGTCTGGTGCCGCGAGCACAACTGGCGGCTGAAACGCAAATACTAGACGTCCCCCTTTGCATACCTTGTCCTCTCCTCGTAAAATATAAAAGTATTTTGCACGTACCGTGTCGTCTCAGTGTTCATTTTGTTACTTATATTCTCCAAAAGTGAATTGTTGTATTATAGAGATTGTTCTTCGATCTCTATAATACACAACAGTGAAGGTCATTTGTTTATAAACATCTGGTACTTGGCCAGCGTCGGTTGAAGCGAAGCCTGACTGCTGATGAGACACTGAATGTCTGTCGGGATAGCCGCGTCGAGTGTTCCTTCTCTCTCCGCGACGTTTCGCCTCCAACATGAGAAGCGCCTGAGGATGCATCCAACGTGAGAGGCGAAACGTGGCGAAGGAGAGAGAAGGAACACTCGATACGGCTATCCCGAAATAACAGCTACGGAGAGTACTTCTCATCCATCGATCCGTGACAAGCCTACATCAAAACATGGTGTTAAAGTTGTTGCGTGGAGTATGGAGCTCCGCTCACCGCCGCGTCCCGCACCGAGGCAGCTGCGGCGAGGGACCCGGACTCGAACCCGACGCTCAGAGGTCCGCGGTCGAGGAGTCACGAAATGCTGCTGCAGCCAGCAGTGGACACAACGTGCAGAGTGAGAACGCAGCGAGAGCACAGCCCCCCGCGCAGCAACACAACCCGTAATTCCGCCAGCGCCTTCAGCAAGCCCCAACCGGGTCACTATCAACTATCAACACGAGCCGTGGCACAGTTGCCTTCCAAGTGTTTAAAGCAACAACGCTATGTTGTACTCACCGTGGTTTACAATCGGGGCCAGTGCGTGGCTGGATGGATGGCTGCTGCTGTTGCCGCTCCTGATGTGCTGGGCTGTTGTGTGTGTGTCTGGGCTGTTGTGTGTCTGGGCTGCTGCTTGCGTGGCAGCATTTCTCAGTGGAATCTTCAGACTCAGTGAGTTTGTGGGTGTTACGAGTGTGTGTGTGTCTGTGCGCACATGTGCGGGCATATGCCTCCAAGTGTGTATTTATAATCTTTGTTTTTTTGGGTCTGTCTCTGCGTTTGTTGTGTTTATTGTGTGGTTGTATGTTTGTTGTGTGGTGGTGTGTAGTTGTATGTACGCTCCGTGGTTATGTGTTCACGCGGTGCACGTGTGATGCTGCGTGTAGGTCACAAAACGGAGGGAATGAACGTGCCGATCTGGACAATCAAAGCATTGCTATGTGGACTTCCACAGGAAATAGCTTAAAACACCCACACTAGGCAAGTTTGTAAAGCGCATTGCAGAACTGTACAGTGATGCGAACCCTGGTTTGGTTGAAAGTTCTCGTTCTGTAGATGTGCAAGTGGACATTTTTTTTTGCTGATAGACCTTCCCTTTTCAGAATGATAAATAAAATAAATATTTGTGCACTACATAGTTCAAACACCCTCTACCATACACATAGTGCATATGGAGTGTACAGGGTGTTTGAAATTTACGGTCAAGATAATAATAATAGCATTTATATAGCGTGTTTGTGGAACAGACCTTTTACAAATGCTCATTTTAAAAACTAAGTGTACAACTTTGGGACACCGTCCGGAGCTCACGCTCCAGGTCTGGCCACCCATGTTGGTAAGGACAAAGATAGATCGCGCGAGACGGCTATCCCAAAATAACTGCACTGAAGAGCAACCATCATGAATCGAACCGTGAAAACCTACATCAGTACACCTGGTCTTTGTCCCCGGCACGGCCGTACGGCCGAGAGGGGGAGAATAATGCGCCTGAGCATTACACAAAAACCCTATGACGAGAGAGAGACGCCAAGAGCGACTTCCAGCAATATCCAGCGACTTCCAGTGACATCTCACAATCCTATCAAGGCCCAGGAGCAACCCAAGATGTTGGTGCAGCAGAGACAAGGTGCACCGATTCAGTGACGAATTCAGGAGAAATCCCTGTGTGCATCGCTGCCAACAAACTCAACACGTGGGGAGGCGTGGGACTGCGAGATAAATGGTTGCGTATGTGACTGGTATTGACCTCAAGCATATTGTGGGAGAGAGCTCACAAGGGATTGATATATATGCCTGAAACCGCTGCTCTGTGCAGTATTATTATTTACCATTTCGAAGATGCCCTTATTTAGGGCAACTTACATAAATACGTCATACATATTATTATAATAATAATATCAATTTATATAGCGCCTTTCACCCGAGGGTCACATAAACAGACAAGTTACCACGATTGCTTCTTGCTTTGTTGTGACCGTGGTCGTACCTATAGATGTGCGTTGAATAATTGTCCCTTTAAGCGTTTACGGAATGTTATCAGTGAATCTTTGGTCCTAGTTTCTAGTGATATATCGTTCCACCATGATGGAGCCAGGATAGCAAAGCAATGAGCCTTCGCGTCCTGAGAGCGGAAATCGGGTTTGACTAGTCGTGCGGAGTTTGAAGAACGGAGAGAACGTGACAGTGTGTAAGGGGAGATGATGGAGCAGACATAAGGAGCAGAGAAGCATAAAATAAATGTGTGTCGTGCGTGTGTGCTGTTTTTGTTCTGTATGCTGTTCTGTATGTTGTTATGTTTCATCCATACAAGAATTGGTTAATGATAAATCTGGAGTTATTAAGCAATTATCATAACCATAAAAAAACGTGCGCGTTTTTCTGCTAGTTCCACTGCGTTCACCAACCTCACATTCCAAAGCCCTCGAGTGTGTGTGGGAGATCGCCCCCTATAGGACTCTCTTCCCCAGGAGTACCAAATTGAGCACCAAAGTTGTTACATACATCCCTTAACTAATAAAACGCGGGAAAAGTCAGACGATTGTTGCCTATATAATTCTTGGGTTGGATTAACATTTCTAAGGTTCGAGCAATGTGGATACAGCACGGGTCTATCAAGAGGTGCTGTGTTTCACAGACGGACGTAGTCTGCCAGCAGGGAGAGATGCTGCTCTGTGTAATCCCTATTTAGTACTTTGCAAGTGATGTTTCTAATTTGGACCATGGCCCTGGCACATAAATGTCTACTCGTTTTAGATGACACTGTGGTATTCTACGCTGAATACACATGCGGTATTAACCAAGACGGCCTGCAAGAATCTGTGACTCTCGAACGAGCGGTGAACGCGCTACCGCAGGGCCAGGTCACCGGCCGCTACCACTGCCTTCCGTACAATTGCCTTGACTTCAATTCTCACTCCATCATATCACATACCCCCCCCCCCCCAGTAGCTCTTATCCACTGGGAATGCACCCAGCATCTCATTTATCAGCAGACACGGTGAAACTTGCCAGAAACCTAGCTGGGAATCCTCGAGCCCGAATTGGGAGCACACTCACTCATTATCCTCATCTGAACTCATCTGCTGCTACCGTCACGCGCGATCATCAAGCTTCCATAATCTTATCCGCCATCTGTACCAACCCATGTTTTCCTTCCTGCCGCTCCCAAACTCAGCCGGATTATCAGTAACCCACCACGTGCGGCTTCGTGAGAAGTGTAAACAATGGAGTTGTCGTGACCATCTCTTGCCACAAAGCAAATCTACAAGTGACCCAGGCAGCCTAGGTCCAAGCTGCTGCGGGGAACTGAGTGCGGCAGCATTTAGTTTTCTATCGATGCGCTCAAAAGCTACGACAAAACCGTGGCTCGGAATCAGAGTACATTGGTTCTGATTGTGTATGTCTGTCTCTCCACGCCTCTCGGTGTGGCCGTCTTTAGTGGAATGTCACGCTCTGCCCCTTGCTGTATCTCTGTGTCTACGTTGTGTCTGTCTAGGCCTCTCCCTGTTTCAGTCTGCGCCTTCCCGTCCCAGTCTACTCCAGCGCCATCGGAGTTCCGTTTCGCCGTGAGCCGGACAGATATCCACAACCGCGCAAGAGTGAATGGGCCGCATCTCTCGCTCTGTGGAGTGAGCGCCTCGGGGGGCGAGCAGCGTGCGGAATCAACACGTCGGGCGGGCGGTATGAGTGTTCACACTAAACGTGCGGGGCGCCGTGTCGACAACGGTGAACGCAAACACCCTTCCGGCGTTCGTCTCTGCAGCCGCCGCGTTATCACGGCACAGTGCACCAGACAAAGTGACGGCATGTCAACACTCCGTCACGTGCTGCGGTACAGTGCGCTCACGTGGTGCGGTACAGTGAGCTCACGTGGTCCCCCATGCGAGTTGTACAGTGCGTCCCGCTTGTGTTCCGAAGAGACCCTGAAGTCATCACGGTGTCTTGATTCTCTCCCCGTGTCTCTGATTGTCCCCGTGCCTCATTCCACCAGTCTCTCCAATTCTCCTCGTGTCTCTACCCCGGCACACCATGCGTCTCTTCGCCGCCTGCAGTTGGCGGCGTCTCCAGCCGCCACAACTCGCCCGGGTACGCAAAGGAGAGGCAGGGGGGTTGGGAGGTGGAGGGTGGCGGATGGACCGATAGACGTTCCGCACGCATGGCTCTCGCGGGTGCGTGCAGCAGTCCGTAACGCAGCCCCCGCTCATGTTCACCCCAGGGCATTGCAGAGGCGACAGCGGAGGAAGCCAAGCAGTTCGAGTCCTTCAGGAAACACCCGGGCATCACCCACGTGAAGAGCGTGAAGATGCCCACGCCCCTGAGCCAGGCGGTGAACGTGGTGATGGCGAGTACGTGCGTGTGTATGCACGCTCACAACAGTGTGCCGAGCGCCGGGCAGATAACACTCAGCGATTTGGCACGGTGGAGAGCAGAGGTGGTGTCTCGGACAGTCACCTTAGTCAAGCCATGACACCTGATTTTGTCCCATGACCGTTAGTGGCAAACGGTCATGGTTGTTGTGTCCTCGGTGACGTGTTACTGATTCTGATGGCGTAGTTTCCCTCTATTGAAACATCGCAATGCACTTGTTTGTATCACGCTGGGAAGGTTCCTACTCTTCAGCCTTCTTAGTGATCCGTGGAGTCGAGGGAATGCAGTATTAGGCTGTCCTCTAGAATTGAGCCCGCATGAAAAGTATGTTTGCAGTACAATTGATCGAGCGTTCACTTTAATGAGATGTGCTATGCATATCGAGTATTTTTTTCCACAGCAAAAATAAAAAAGTGCTGCTCGAAATCGTTCCTGAACACACGTGCGTGTCGTTCCTTCAGTGAGTGCGTGCCGTTCCTTCAGTGAGTGCGTGCACATCTCGTACACTCGTGTTTGGTATAACACCGGTATTTGTGTTGACAGAGTACCAGATACCACAGCTGCCGGAGCGGATGAAGGAGCTTTGCAACTACCTGTGGAGTCGCACACTTCCGATAGAGAAGCAGCATCTTCAGAGCAGAGCGTCGCAGATTCATAGCGACGTCGTCAAACGCTGTGAGTGGCGGCTCGGCTCGGAGGCCCGCGCGGCTACTCTGACGCCGGCACCGCACCCATTCCCTAAGTCGACGCGTGTCTCAGGGAAAGTGCTGTTAAGGAAATGCGATGGTTTAATCCGTGCCTTATATGCATTTCACTTTAGATGGGTTTGAGCAAACCGATGATCTTTTGGAAAAGGAGAAACAAGAGGAAAAGGTGCAAAGCCTGGTAATCCAGAAACTGCGCAAGGTGACCTATCACTGGAAGATGCTCAGGTAAGTGTTCACGATACCAGAGCATGTGGCCGTATAAACACATTCGAGTCCGTGCATTGTAGCAATGGTTAAATCAAGAGGCGTCCGATCCTTACCCAATGGCTCTTAGCTTCCTTGCTCTCTTCCGCCGTCACGTTTGAGAAAGTGTCACAAACGACGTAGAACCACGCTTCATGCAGCCAGACCATTGAGGAACAGACGATCAATCGACTGTACTTCACCACACCGGTCAATGCGGGCGAGTGAAGACGCCCTTCCGCTAATGGCGCTCCACAACCCCGTCAACCTCTGAGGCCAACCAATCACACCTCCACGTGGCTGGAATCACGCCTGGCTAGGCCGTGTCCGCACGTCCAGTGTCCGCCTGAACAACCAAACGAAATGTAAAGCCGGATTTATATAATGTGATTATTCACAATAGGATTTTGCATTCGACCACACGGTGGCGTGTGTGTGTGTTGTCCGGCGTTCCCGTGAGAGCTGAGTGGTGTGTCGCCTCCCGCAGGTACAACGACACCATGAGCCTGACGTACATGGCGGGCCGCATGGGCGGGTGCCACGCGGCCACGACGCGCGCGCTCGCCGAGGTGAGCCGCTCCCCGCCTCGCTGAGTGTTGGTGGCAGAAGTAAATAGGCGAGGGCACGCCGCGGGTCGCGAGAGGTGCCAACGCACGACTGTCAAGAATAATAATAACAACGGAGTGTTGGCCAAGGAGTAAATGGCATTTGAGAGCACGTCTATCAAGGAGGTGGCGGTGGCTCAGTGAAGCTTTCATTAAGCATTGGATTGATCATGGCTGATGGTGATTAAACAGCATACGACTCTTAGTATTCCACAGAAAGGTGGCCAATATATGTCTGCATCTACCCGGCATGGGACGTGACCGGCATGGGTCGGGTAACGACCTCCTCACAGTCATTTGATTAATGGCCACAATTCCGGTCACGATTTGATCCAATAAAGGATTCTTATTTTGCCTGTTTTTTTGGTCCTCATTTGAATATTTTTGCCTCATTTGTACCATTTACTTCTGTACAGCTCACTGCAGTATCTGAAATATTTATTAGCAAAGACATTGCATGAATGATTGTCACCCGTGTGTTGTGAGCTCACGAATCCGTGTTGTATTTTAGATCAAGAAACGTGTTCCCGACTTCTGCCCCACGTCCCTCCTGGATTTCGGCTCGGGCACAGGCAGCTCCGTTTGGTGCGTCACACATCCCACCGCGCCGCAGCATCTGCAGCACAACACACGCATCACATCTAGAGCTGTACCTCACTGAGTGTACAAACGCATAGATCCCCCTTATAGCCTTTAACAGGCTGCTGGAGCAAGTGCTTTTAGCAGGCACCTGTGAAGGCTGGCATGACACACGAGAGGGTTGGTGGTCAGCATCATGCCCGGCCACCTTTGTCTCCCCAGTGGTCATGTTTACACATCGCACTCGGTATTAATTTCAGGGCGAATCAACCTACGGGAGGCCCGGGACTGGTTCAAATATTAACTTTTTGAAGGCTATACGGGGGCGCTTTGTGTTTGTTGCTCCCCTGCACGGGTTTGCGGGAGTCGCGACTGCGTTGCGCTCATGTCGATTCCCGTGTCCGTGCCGCGTGGCTGCAGGGCTGCTCACGAGACCTGGTCGGGCTCCTTGCGCCAGCACTACTGCGTGGACGTGTCGCCCGCCATGAACACATTGGCCGAAGTGCTACTGCGTGGTACGCCCGCAGCCCGCTCAGCCTTGCCAGTCTTGTGTCCTGGCGAGCTTGTGTCGCTCAAATTCTGCTTATGATTGCCACCGATCCTTAAAAGCCATATTATTAGTTCTATTTGCACTATATTTGTTATAATTATAGTTTTTGTTCTAGATCTGTGCCTTGTTATTGTCCCCCCCGGTCCCCAGCTTAGCTTAACTAACTTGTAAATGTAAAAAGAAATGTTAAAGTATTTCTTTTTTTATCCTAGTATTTTTAAACCCTTGTTATTGTGTTCCAGTCCACGTATATGCCAACACCGGGGTCTGAGAGAAACGGCATTTCGATCCTCTATGTCCTGTACATATGGCATAAT
>JAZEWU010000021.1:2823325-2836291 GCA_036362915.1 Geotria australis
TGTAAATATAAAAAGAAATGTTAAAGTATTTAGTTTTTTTATCCTAGTATTTTTAAACCCTTGTTGTTGTGTTCCAGTCCACGTATATGCTAACACCGGGGTCTGAGAGAAACGGCATTTCGATCCTCTATATGTCCTGTACATATGGCATAATTGACAATAAAGTTGAAATGAATATTAAGTTGCTTTTTTTTATAAACTGAATGCATTGCTTTTCCACATCTCTGTTGATCAGGAGGACAAGAAGATGGGGCACCAGCTATTGAGAGGGTCTACTTTCGCCAATTTCTGTCTCCCTCAAAGGTGGTTTGTTACAGTTGAATACATCATCAGTTTCAGGTTTCACTCATAAGTTATCTGTTACTTTTAATATTGTTTTATTGTGTTTAATTATTGGCTGAGTGTGGTGGTAAACAATTTCAGCTGAGCTCCTGTGGAGTTAAATCTGACTCCGTGCGCGCTTCATTTGGTAAACGGGTGAAATTAGACCGTTTGCTTCTTAGTGTTTTAACCATTGCTTATAATGTTCAGTGTTTAGACAATGTAAATGTACAGTCGCTGTGTGCTCACTGAATTGTGGCAAGTAATTATGTGCCGTGTGCAGATGCGGTATGATGTGGTTGTGGCAGCGTTCTCACTGAGCGAGCTGGGAAGCGCGGCCGATCGTCTCAGCACGGTGCTGTCTCTCTGGCAGAGAACAAACGCTTTTCTGGTAGGTTTCATTCATTGTCAACATTTCAGATTTTAAAAATGTACGCGTGCCATTACGGTTTTGCTGTATACGTGTCAATTGACACCCTGGACCCCCCCCTGCAAACGAGATGTTTTGTGGGCTTATCCACGTAAAATATTTTTCATAACATAAAATATAAAAATCCCGGCTTACAATTGACAGAGATTCTGCTAATACCATAATGAAGAAAATAGAATGTGTCGATGTCCTACATCTATCGTGCATTGTCTATTCAGGTGCTGATTGAGAATGGAACACTCAGTGGCTATACCATTCTGATGCAGGCAAGGGATGCACTTCTGCAGGTAACGGGCTGCCTCTGGCATGCATTCACTGTCTCCGTACATTATTGTACTCACCCATACCGACCACGCACCTGAGCAGGTGGCAAAGTCAACAGTGGTAATCCAGTGACTTTGTGGCAAAGTCAACAGTGGTAATCCAGTGAATTTGCCATATAAGTGTGTGATTTACAGCACTGGCGCATGACTGTAAACAGGAAGTGGGCACCACCTCAATGTTCACTTGAGCAAATCCCTTTGACTATGGAGGGAATCAAATCCAAGCAGCTGACATTTCACCAAGTCTTTTCATGTACGATCATTTCAGAACTCACGACGTCCGCAAAGCAAATTGGCAGCGTTCTTCTAAAATGCTCTTATTCTTGTCTCCATAGTCCGGCATCAGCTGTGGTCTAAAGCTGAACTCATGACAATCCTGAATAATGGCCAAAACTAAGATGTCGAATTTAAACCCCCCGCTTAATGGCAGATGGAATACACGCGATTGTTCTTGTGTTAAAACAGGCAAACGATGAGCGGAGTAAAGGACATCAAGGCCACGTATTTGCACCTGTGAGTATGGCAGCCACCATGTCCTGCACGTGGGGTTGGAAATCTGTCCGATGAGCATCCGTGATTTATGTTTCTATCGCATCACTAACACTCCACAGGATATCCCTTATGAGCATTGCACAAGCAGCTTGTCATGCAGTAGGGGGGCGGGGGAGGGCGTTCACAAGGCTGTAGGGAAGATGGATAAGAACAATTACGTGGCCTAACCTAAAAGTCTATTGTACGTTAGTAAGTTTTATTAATACCTAACGTGTCGTTTTGCCCCTTGCAGTGTCCGCACAGTCTGCAGTGCCCACGGACGCTGGCGAGGAAGCTCATTCCGTGCAACTTCACTCAGAATTACCAACCCTTTGACTTTGAATACGTGAGTGTTTGCAAACTGTTATAAATCGCTTTACTCATGTGGATGTTTACTTGTCCGTGTTGTGTTGATGATCTTGCACACTGATTCGTTCTACTTACTTGCTCACCAGTGGTAAGTTGCACCCTTTTCACTCCTATAAATACCATGGTTATTGTTCCCATGAACTTCACTCATTGATTCCTCCACACGTCGACCACACAGAACCACTTTCACTCATAAGGAACAATTGGTGTCACTAAAATATTAGAACTTCAGCTAGAGGCTGCACATGGACAATTGCCGTGGTTGTTGCGTTACAGAAACAACATCCTTCCAAGGCAGAGAAGTTCTCGTACCTGATTTTTCGCCGCGGCGAGGAGACCGCTGACCAGCTGTGGCCGAGGATTGTGCAGCCGGTGCAGTGCAGGACTCGCCACGCGCACTGCCACATGTGCTGCTCCCACGGAGCCATCGAACACGTTGTGTTTACACGGCAGAGGCATGGCAGGTAAGCCCTGCAGCCCCTACAGCACCAATTGAAACATTGATTCGTCATTAATTTTTGTTGGCCATGTCATTCTGAAAACAATAAATTGTCAGCGAGTCCACCCACACAAGCTGTTCACCACCCAGGTGCATCTGGAATTACTTGAATATTTTTTCTATGAACACATGGTACTGCTTATTTATGCTCTATAACGAGTGTGTCACGTCAGTGTTAGTACTCAAACATTGGAATATGATGAAGGTAAAAATTAAGTAATTTTATAGCATTAGATTGTCATTCAGAGAAGCAGCTGTTCCAAATGCCTGTTGCTGTTGTTTGTCCTAGAGAGCTGTATCGGAGCGTTCGTCACTGCAAGGTAGGAGACCGGCTGCCTACAGATGAGCTGGACTTTGAGGAGAATCACAACCCTGAATCATCTGAGGAGTCATCTGATGAGTCACAATGACACATCTGTTTTTATGCCCACTGTATAAAGTATGACTTTAAACTATGAACTCTATTGACACTGTCTATTGGGCTGCCACCTTATTGGATACAATGAAGACTGCTACATAACTCAAGGTATCTAGAAAATGAACTACTGTACATATGTTCAATAAACCATTATGAAATGAGAACCAGAATGCCTTCTTTTTTTGCAATGAAATAAATGTACTCCCAAGACTGAAAATATATCTCGGCATATTCTGCGCAAATCGTATTCGAACGAGACGTGGCAAGTAATCATTCCATTTACACATGTTTTACAATTAAAGTCACCCTGTTGTGAAGTGTGATGTGGTGATCTGGTAAGCGGCCACTGCCCATTGCGCCATGCTTACACCGACGCGATACATTGAGCAACTCCTGATACCATCAAATGTATTACCACTCAACACAGTTACGTTAGTTGCTCATCAAATGCTGTTCCAACGAAGGAGCGCATCCTTAACTGACTTGTGTAACAGGATCTTGCAAGTGGCACGTTTTTGTTCAGTAAATATGGACGATATCAGGTTCAACAAATCACACAAGCATTACGTCACAAACGCCGTACAATAAGTAACGTTTACTTTTCAATGATGATTGTCACTGGGGCGTCTGCCTTTGGTTCTGTACGTGGTCTTCTCCATCAACATCTTTATCTGCAGCTTCTCCGGGAAAACTGTCAAACCCATCGCTCTGTTTTTGAATAACAACACATTCCATTATTATGTTTAACAAGAGGTAAAATGGCCATGAGTGAAAATAATTTTCGTTAACATAAACAAATGAAACAAACATTTGAAACTGAGAACTAAAATTATGATTTTACACCTCTGCATATAAATATAGTTCTGTAGCCAGATTCGGATATTAGAACCTCACGGCATTTCCTCCAGAGTGTTCTAACCGTGTAGTGCATATCGACTTTGTTGCATACAAGGAGACGATCAGGTCAATACTTTGTACATATGATCCGTCTGCTGCATGAGCTGGGGCATTGAAGGAGCATCTTAAAACTGAACTTAAGAAATAGCAACACACAGCTGTGCATAGTGAAGGAAGCCGTTGATGCAGCTGTTTTATGGGTGAACCAAGCTAATAATGTACTGCTCTGCTATTATGGCAAATGTCATGTAATATATTTACTTGAGAGAGAATGAATCCAGGAAGGCACTCTTGAGGAAGTGGATAGTCTGAAAACAATAAAAAGTGATTTACTTTAATTAGAGTAAAAACCAAAAATATCTACATTAAAATGTTTGCATGATAATGTATACATTTATACAATGTCTTAAACAAATACCTACAAATTGCTCAATTGCGATTAAAACAAACTCACTTTGAGAGCAGAAGTTTACAGCTTTGCACTCCGGGTCGTGGCACTTCTGGTAGAAAATCTCCTGACGTAGGTCCACAACATAGCTGTATGAGCAGATAATTCAATAACGTTCAATTTCACTTGTTATAATTTCTGAAATTAAAATCTTGTCTCATTATCACCATTAAGATCCGTGTTGCCATAGTGTCAATGGACAGTGTATTTTAGAATCATAACCAGACGATAGTGGCCATACACATCTAGCACAAGGGATGGCAGATACGCACAATTGTGAATTTCTGGGCGTCCAGGTGCGATGTGCAGACTATACACATCCTTCACATCTGGAATGGGTTTGGTTGCTAACGATGCTCACCAGGTGTTATTGCTGCGGTGAGCTCGTCCCACATTCTCACACCACCGGTTCTTTCTTGCCTCATAAATCAGCAGTCCGGTGCGTTCACAAAACTTCCAGCACCGTAAATCTGGGAACAGCCACAACGCGATGTGCAAAAAATAGCAATCCTTTAGCACCACAGCCAATGTTTGGAGAATCCACCCGAGATTAGCTCAAGTGTTTTTATTCAAGTGTAATGCGTGACGTAGTTCCGAGTGTTATAAGAAGAGGGGTTCCAACCTCCTTGTATGCCTCCCTTGTTCAGCTGTGACACAATGAACGTGTCAATTTCTGGGAATGGAGACGCCTGGTACCCAGTCACCACTGAGCAAAAAAAAAGGAAAATAATGTCAGAGCCCAATTCTTGAAGGAAGCGAGAAAACAGTCACATGTATTCATTGTTTTTTTTTTATTTGCTTTACTCTTCCTCCAATTTGATTCATATTGTACTGTTGCCATGTTGAGATAAACACGTGAAACAATCAAATAGAAAAAGCCACATGATAAAACGTGGCTCATGAAACCACGCATTAAAATACAGCAGGACAAGTCCTCTTCCCCAAAACATGTAGTCCACCAATTATGAAAATTGTCCCGTGAGCAGAAATAAAAATGGTATGCGTATCCCTTGTGGCATTGAGGCACAATGACACGTGAAACTCATACAGGATGATAAAAATGAATATTACGCTTTGAACCTTTGCACTTAACCACTTTATAGTGAATCAACATTTTCAGAATCGTCCTTCAAATGAAAAGGTACACTCTGGGACAGCAGCTGAACGAGTTGAACTCACCTTTGGGATCACCTTGAGAGTGGTTTGCGAAGGTGTTTGTCCTGCGAGTGCCCGTGCCGGAACTGAGGCAGCTCAGCAGGCGGAGGCCTGGGCCTTGTCTACCGCATTCACGCGCAAATGTTTACACAGACGAGGTGGCAACATGGGCCAGCGTTATGGTTCAAATCCGGCAGACCACCCAGGTTATTACTGCAGATGTATTAATAACAAACAAAAAATACAGTCTATAATGCGCACATATTCATTCAATTTCGAAAGTGTGCAATCGAAGAGAGAATGACTCAGAGGCGAGAGATACCTGCAGGGGGGGTTGGGGGGGCGTGAATATAAAAAACAACCAGGCAACCTAGACATCCAGCCACCTGCACCATCTGGTCATATCAGGCCGGCAGGGTGGGGTAGTGGTGATATGATTATCTGTGCCTCACAGAAAGATAATGCTGCCCGAGGTAGTAAGATTCCTGCCTCGGGCGCCTTTCTGTGTGGAGTTTATGTATCCTCCCGCTATTCTGGGTGGGTTTCCGCTGGGTTCTAGAAACCATCGTAATATACAGGACGCAGTGCCTGGCAAATGTTGGCTGTCTTCCCTCTCCCTGCCTCTCTACGGTTTCCTCACACATCTTGAGTCGTTTTCTCTCTCTTCGACGTTGAATGAATACGCGCGGCGTGTTAGAAATTGTAATTATTATTGTTATAATAAGGGTCGGACTCACTCTACATTGGTGATAAGTGAAGCCAGAAAAATCCTCTTCTGCAGCTCCACTTGCTTTTTGGCCTCCAAGGACCCTGCAGACCTCTCAGAAGCTTTGGCTGTCTCCGTGGACTGCAATGTCTCTCTGTCTTTATGGATCCCCCATGCAGTGAGTCTTTGTGCCACAAAACTGTCATCTGACGCCAGGATGAGTGGAACAAGCACTCCTGCCTTCGAGGAGCCATACAATCGGAAGTTCCTGTTCTTGGTGTATACACCTATAAAGAGAGAACACGTAACTGCACGTAAGATTTCACCCGACATTCTCTGCATGTAATCATATGGAAGAAAGGAAAACCGTTCTCCCAGACATTCCATTCTGCACCAAATGCAGAATGGAATGAAAAATGTAGCTGATGGGATGTGTAAAATATGGAGGGACAGATATGTAAAGGTGTATTCTGTGATTTATTTTATAACCTATAATCTGCAAAACATTAATTCTAATTTTGTGCTATACATTATATTATTTTGTATCAACCTAGAACCCATACTGATTTATATGTATTAAAACATATTTTTTGTAGAGAGATGAATTAACGGGATAAGTTTAGTTCAATAATCTGGTCAGATAGCTCACTGGCTATCAATCGGAATGCTGTAATTTCAAATCCTGGTTAGAGATTGACTCAGTCCACCATCTGCCCAAAGCTGATAAAATGAGCACCACCTTGTGAGGAATTTATCAGTGGTTGTCTTGTGGATGGACTCTCTCCTGTAATAGGAATGTGGAATTTCCTCCACTGCCTCAGGGCCATAAACAGCAGATGAGCACTGCCTTATATCTCATTTGACCAGGAAATCACTTCGACTTTAGATTTCACAACTGTAGCATATCAAGTTCACTCAGTCCTCTTACCTAGGTCAACAGCCAAGGTGAACTTTCCATGTTTGTCCTTCACAATCAAAGTCTCCAGAAGATCTTGCCAGGTTGCTCTGTAATCCAATATCTCACATAGTGATCTTTTGTTATGTCCTGCTGTCCTTTGATCTTGAAGGGGATACCATGATGCAGAACAGTCTAGGGTCATCTCTCCTGCCTTGTTGTACTTTGTGTTTGTGTGGTCATTTTGGGCTTCTGTGCAGTTACCATTGTTGTTTGACTGCGTATCATTTTGAGAATCTAAGAGGCCAAACTCACGCTCCCAGTTTTGAGTCCATGATTCGTTACTGTGGGCATCATCCCACAGTGCTTCGTGAGATGCGAGGACATCCGAGTGCTTTCCGATCTCAAACTCTCCCTGAAGCTCCTGGGAGAATGTGGATTCTGCAGGATCTGGCGCTGCTGCTTGGATACCTTGCAGTTCAATGTTGTAAATTTTCTCAGCAAGCGGCTCGAAGATTTTGCGGACAAAGTTTCCTGAATGTTGGGCCAACGGTTATAAGAGATGATACGTTAAAATAGACAATGCATCAAAACATATTGTATAGATATCCTAGAATAAGGACACTGAACTTCTTGTCCAGTCTCCTTGCTCACAGCGTGATTTTGTTGAATAAATGGAACTCAGCAACTCGTATGCAGCACTTGGTATGTGCCCACTCACGCGCGGCCCCAGGACATAAGGACACATTCTTGTGTCACCTTCCCCCAGTTAGACTATTGGGGTTTTTTCTCCCTGCTTGTGACAGTAGCTATTATTTCGTGTTTGTAATTTTATTCTGTTTTTGAATGTATAGCTCTTCAGGAAATTTTGTTTTTCTGAAAGGTACTCATAAAATAAGTATCATTATTAAAGCAGTGCACAGGATTAGTTGTATTTTTTTCCTTCAGGATGTGGCCCAGTAACCTCCAGAGCTGATTGAAGAGGGAACAAAGCCCACGGCTCCCACAGCTAAGATTTTTTCAAAAATTCCCGAAGAATTTTTTGAGGAAGATTGTGTTTGCTACTTTGGGCTCGTACAGTGTTGTAATAATAATAACAATACAATTTATAACGCGCACAAATTCCCCGCCCAGCCGAAGCGAGACGCAGATACTGAGGCGTGGAGCCAAGCTCAGTGTTGTGTGCTTTCATGAGTGTGTACTTGCCTGCTTGTAGGTTGTCCTGAAAAGCTGCACCGGGGATGTGGAACAGCAAATGCTGGCTGAACTTGCTCGCTGAGCTGGAGTCCAGAGATAACACATCTCCCATCGTGCAAACCAGCCCGTAGCATGCTTGAATACATGCACAGACATACTGCCCACACACGGCACGCGTCAACCTGGGGCAGTGACATGGCCCTGCAGATGGGTTATTGCAAGGCCCACATCTTTACTTTTTCACCTGCTGTTTTGCAACAGCCATGCAGGGATCGACACTAGACTTGAGGCAGACACCCTTCTCGTGAGACCCACCCCCCTGGTTGCAATTTCAGTTACTCTATCTGTGTGTGGTGCGGACTTCTCGACTACTCACCTTAATGAGAGTGGCTGTTAAGCCGCTCCCGTCCAGGCCAGGGTTGCTCTCCCGTGAGAACTCCACATCAAAGTACAAGTGAGACGTGCTGCCCTCGGGGATCACCTCGTAGTAATGTGCCTGGGACGGCGCTCTACAGGAACATGCCATCATCACAATTACTCCCAGCCATCTTCTACTAATTGCTCAATAAAGGCCTCCTTGTGTTGGCATGAGGGTATGCAGTGTGGTGCTTCTCTCATCCAGATAATAAATGCATCTGCACTGTCAACTCTGTCTCTTTACAAGTCCAGGCTCAAGACCTTCATTGGCCAGTTGTGTGTGCTAAAATGTCTGCAAGATTGCACACGTGGTGCAGTTAATAGAGTATTGTGCAACACTGAGTGTACAAGGAGGGGATTCATACCTTCCAGTGCAGTGTACTTGATAGTAATGCCAAAACTCGGGGTAGGATGTGACCAGGAACGCTCTTGTACCTGTGTTCGCTTGGTTGGGGCGCTCAAATGCGAACGTGTGTAACTCCTGGACACAAACACACACACACAATGCCGCACAATCACACGTATATTATTTCCGAATATAATTTAATTTAAAACGTCACGTGGAAAAGCAGACAACACGGTTACATTTCCACGTAACACCAAAAGCAACTTGGTATCGCGCAACACGCGAATCGGGCGCCGTGAGAGCTCATGTGGCAGCTAGACAGACAGATGTTTATTATTACAGCAGAAAAATACCCAGTGAGCTTGCTAGCTCTTTACGGGATTTCCTGCGACACAACAAACTTGCGACTCGCCTGCGGAGCGGCCGCACCGCGAGCGAACTCCAGCGCCTCCGCCTGGCGGTGGAAGATCCGCCACAGGTGCTCGGGGAGGTCCGGCCTCGACAGCCGGGGCCGGTACGCGGTGGCGAGCGGCTGCCGGCCGAAGATGCGCTCCCGCCGCGACACTCGTTCTAGCAGCCGGGCCCAGCGTGTCCGGCTGCCGCCACTCTGCTGACTGCCACTCATAGCAAGACCGCAGACTCCTTGCGCAATAGCACAGCTGGGGAACACAACACACAGGCAATTTTCACTTACGCCTGTGATACGTATTTACAGTAAATGTGTGTTTACATAGCAAGACGGCACGCCTCCTTGCAGCAGAAGCACAGCTGGGGAACACACACACCAGCAATTTTCACTTAGGTCCGTGATATGTATTTACAGTAATGTTTATGGATACGTGCGCGCACATTACGTATTTTAAACCATTATTTGTCGACGTCAACGTTGGTATTTGACTCCTGCACATATTGCCACCATACGATGGATACTGACGGGTGCAGGGTTATGCCTAATATGGGACGCCAGACTATCGCAGGGCACCGCGGACAATTTAGTCAGCAGGCCAATTAACTGGGACAGCAGTAGCGGGGTGTCTTTGGACTGTAGCAGGAAACTGGAGTGCAAGGCGAAAACCCTCGCAGACACGGGGAGAACATGCAAACTTCACACAGAAAAGGCACCCGAGCCTAGATTCAAACCCCAGCTAGACTTTCCTGCTGTGAGGCGGCAGCGCTACTCACCGCGCCACCGTGCCGCAAAGCTCAACGGTTCCTTCGAACTTGAATGAAAGACTGACCTCTCACCACAAACACAACCACTACGCTTCACCACTCCCACGACATCTTCACCTCTCCACCACCTCACCACCGCGGGTCACCAACACACCCTCACTCACACTGGCACTTCTCGGCTTTGGGCGATTAGTGTGTAGACGTGTGGAGACACGAGATCAGCTGTACGGGCAGTGTGTTTGTTGTGTCGCAGGAATCCTGTAAAGAACTTACAAGCTCACTGGGTATTTGTCTATTGTAATAATAAATATCTATTTACCTAGAGACGATGCTTCCCTCACGATTGCGCCGCAGGTTCCCGCGGTTTTCCCGTCGAATCACGTGACCAGCACGACGACCCCCCCCCCGTGTGAATCGATTCCACAATTCCGGTAAGGCTTGGGAATCGATTCCGTTCGGTCCACGAGAGAACGGGGCAATGAGTTCTTTCAGAGCCGAGATCAGGACACTTCGCGTTCTGCTTATTCCCTTGCACAGCTCGCTTCAGGGGAATTTCTCATAATGAACCTTGCTCCATTTAGGAAACATGTTAACTATTATAATATGTCAGAATACTGCCGCTTGTTGTTGTCTTCTTGACACATTTTGGACGTGCTTAAGAGATCAGCACAAGCAATGCCAATGAGAACGAGAGAAATAACACGAAGCTGAGTGAAACCGGGTCCCATGGGACGAGACTGGGCGAGATTTTCACGGCCGGGCCGGATTCGTAGGTCCCCACGGCCATCTTTCCACTATTTAAACCGTGCATATCTTGTAGTGAAGCTGTTTATGAGTTTAGGTCATGTTAAAACGTGTGTAAGTGTTGTGCACCCGTCGATATGTTGGAGAAGACGAGCGAGCACACACAGCACTTGCCTTCCAAGATGGTACCGACGTTTTTTTCCATACCCTGATGAAGCTGAATGGAAGTTTCAGCGAAACACTTTTTCACATCACCTAAACTCATAAACAGAGCTTCACTATGGATAACATTGGTCATGAAAGCCTTCGAGTTAATTTTACGTGCCTATCTTGATTATGAAATCTAAAACGTTCCCACCTGGATTATGAAATTTAAAACGTGCCTATCTCGACTATGAAATCTAAACCTTCTTATCTCCAGGCGCGTGGGCGCGTATTAAATTTCATAGTCCAGATAGGCACTTCCAGATAGGCATCTGTTCCGTTTTTCTTTGGTTGGTTTATAGACTAATTTACATGCATATAAAATGGGACACACTGATTATAAAAATACATTTTATTTAATTTGGATCAAACGTAAGAAAAAACATTGTACATGAATACAAAAAACTAAATTTTACATGTTTTAGTTCTCTAATCACGGTGTGCTTCTTTTTTGGTGGTGGGCGTTTGAGTGTCGGGTTCCGGAGTGCTGCGCTGGTTGGATCTCTGCTGAAGCTGCTGGTCCATGCGTTTGTGTCGCAGCATGTCTGACAGGACCTTGTCCAGACGAGCCTCACGCTTGGGTACCCGCCCTGCGCTGCCTGAGAGCAAATATCACAAACACCAACCTATTATCGACAGACTAAGGTCAGGCAATTCTATGCCATTACTACCAATTATTCTCCACTAATATTTAAATACAATTGCACCACCAGGACAAGGTGGTGCAATTGTATATCTGGTCCACTCTCCTTGGACTGCTGTCACCGCGACCCTCACCAGGACAAGCGGTTTAGAAAATGGATGGATGCACCACCCCATTTGGTACATGAATGGCTTGGGATGTAGCCAGATAATAATGTTAAATTAAGGACAAATCTCATCCACAACCCATTTCTCCACTTTAATGAAGACAAGTGTTACCATACAAAAAAATACCGTGATTACCTGGTGTTCTACGTGGACTGAACAGCCTCTTGTCGTTGGTTTTCTTTGGAGCCAGTTCCTCGTTAAAGTCAAATTCAGATGGTGTGTCACACCTGCATTCACGTATGCCACAAATAGAATAGTTTATTTGGAAACAAAGATTAATGTTCTGTTATAAGTTTGTCACGGCTCAATGTATGAGCATTTCTCTCCATTAGCTGTTGTTTCGAGATAGCCATGTCAAGTGTTCCTTCTCCGTTGAGACGTTTCGCCTCCGTCCAAACAGACCATCAATATCGTCTTCACATGTGAGTGCACCTGTTTTGATTTTTCGGTCGGGATGATGACAGGGTCCTCCAATGAGATAACTGATAAATATGCTCAGGATCGGAGCCATACACTCTAGTCTCATCACCTGTAATAATGTACTCGCTCTACCGCTGAGCCACCTGGCTGGATTATACAGATGTGTAAGACTTACTTTCCATCCGGTGTTTCACTCTCTTGTCCGTCGGGCTGCTCTATTCGGCCTTCTTCTTCGGGTTCATCCGGACATTTGGGTTCCGGAGTGGGTGGTCGCCGAGGCAAATGTGTCATTTTTAGTGGAATTGACCCCTTAAAAAAACAGTGCATTAAAAAGTGTATTAGTTTTAATGGTAAAGTCCAAATGAGACTATCCATTTCAGTGAGGGCAGTGCAGCACGGAAGGCCTGGGCCTTCCATGCGGGCTTCAGGGCCTGGGCCTGCTCTGGCGGCCTACCACACCCGTGGCCTTGCGGGCCAAGCCAAGTCAGGTCGGGCCAAGCTGATGTGGAGCCAAGCCGGGCCATGCCAAGCCAAGTCAAGCCAGGGCCGGGCCACGTCAACCCAAGCCAAGCTCCAAGACAAGTCAATCCAAGCCAAGTCCTTCCATGTGGGTGCCGACGCTGGGGTCTGGGGAAATGGCGGCGCGGTCTGATGCAGCGGCTA
>JAZEWU010000021.1:2862047-2883185 GCA_036362915.1 Geotria australis
AAGCGCGGAGCCTGGCTCAGTGTGAGATAACAAACTTACGAGGCCGGGAGTGTTTGTAGATGCACTGCCGCACACTTTGCGTGTTGTTATATCTACTTGCTTCCGGCCTTCATTCACGTTTGTGCTGCGGCGGGTTTCATCTCGTCAACTTAACTAATTCCACCACGTGGAAACTCGGCACGGCCGCGCGGGGGGCGCGCGGATCTCCAACTTACCCGCCGCGTGAAGGAGGCATCGGCGTCGCTGGCGTCGCCCGCGTCGCCACCTCCGCCGGGTGCCACGCGGGCCGCCGGGCACAGAGTCACGTCCCCCTGGGAATCCCCCCAAGCCCAGTGGGGCGCTAAGATAAAAGGCAGAGACGGTCCGTTAATAATAACCCAGCTCCGGAGATTCCTATCCCAGCTCTAACCCACTAACAACCCGGCTCCACACTCCACCGGCTCAGAGCCTGAAGATGCCTCCAACGTGGGAAGCGAAACGTCGCGAGGCGGAGAGGAGGAACCCCCGCCGCACCTAGTCCCGAAGCAGCAGCTCTCAAGAGCAATTCTCATAATAATAATTTAACATTTATAACGCGCACATATTCATTCACTGTCGAAGGTACTCATTCGACGAGAGAACGACTCAGCGGCGCGAGGAAAGCACAGAGAGGTGGAGGAGGCAGCTTTCCTCACGCCTCTGAGTCGTTCTCTCGTTGAGTTAATACGTTCGACATTGAATTATTATGTGCGCGTTATAAATGTTAACTATTACTATTATACTGCGTCTCACGTCTCACTCTGTCGGCTGAACTGGTCAACAAGCCGAACGATAGAAGAATGAGGAGGAAACCGAATCGCATTCACGTCGCATCTCTTCGCCGTTGAGATCGCGACGCCCGCGACGGCCGTAGCGGCTCGAGAGCGACGCGTGATCGCGAGCGAGCGGCGCGTGATGGCGAGAGAGCGTCGCGTAAACACGTGCCTCCCTTCAGCCGCACGGCGCTGGCGTGGGACAGCCACGCGTCGTGCGCCCCGCCCGCCAGAGGTCGCGTGCACGACTCCACCTGCTTCACGGAAGCCTGGGAGACTCTCTGTTCACACAAAAAAACAACAAGTCAAACGACGCGGTCGTCCGCACGTGTCCGGTTTTTCGTTCCGGCGGGTTTGTTGCACCAGGAGATTCACAGACGGGTCGAGTTTGCGAACCGGAGGGCGATGGTTGTGATGTGCTTTTCCATCGTCATCGTCGTTATCAGTCCCTGATTCATCCTGCAGAGGGTCGCGGGGGCCTGGAGCCGATCTCGGCAGACACCAGGCGCAAGGCAGGGGCTGTACGCAGGATGTGAAGCCGGTACATTGCAGGGCACTGGGGGAAATTTAGTGAGTCGGCCAATTAACCTAGGCAGCGTGTGTTTGGAAGGTGGTAGGAAACCAGTGTGCCCGGGTTAGGGTCAAGGGTACGGGGAGCACGTGCAAATTCCATACAGCAAGGCACCCGAGCCAGGATTTGAACCCAGGACCTTTGTGATGTAAGGCAGCAGCGCTGCCCGCTATGCCACTGTGCCGCCCCCATATAGTTTTCCATAATTAAGTCACTAACTCTCAATCTGGATAAACACGGGTTGTGACGCTGGCACAGAATCCCTACTCGTCTTGACGTCACGGAAACTTTAACGTCGGTTGTGAAGCAGATGGCGCCCAGTAGTTACAGTTTACAGACCCGTCGCAGCAATAACCAGGGTGGCCACTGGGCTTGAACTTCCGCAACACGTAACGACCAGGTTGCTCGGCCACAGCACGGCCCAGGACAAGAGAACAAAACCTATTGAACTGTATCGTTTGCTTAGTAACGTGTGTCACTAATGTAGATATGTTACCAGTGTAGAGATGATGAATTCTTTTGGCCCAGCAACTCTGCACACCTGCCACAAGTCAGGGCCACTTGGAGCTATTCCCACAATCCACTGCTCAGAACTGTAGGTGTGCCAACATCCACCCACACACACGCAGACAAAAACACAGACACACACGCAGACACAAACACAGACGCACACAAATCGACGCATAGACTCATCGACACACACAAAGACACGTACACACACACAGATAGAAAGGCACACGCAGAAAAAAGCACACACAGATATGAAGACAGACACATACGCAGACAGAAACACACACTTGCAGACACAAACAAACACACACGCGCAGACACGAACACGCACACAACTCACACACAGACATACACACATACTCACGGACAAACACAACACACAAAGACAAACACACAAGCGCATAACAAGTTAGCATTTGAAGCAAACGAGTTAACGAGACTAAAACTGGATCCACGCTTACGCAACGTTAGAGGTTATTTGACCTGGCTCGACCATCAATAAACGCAGGTTGTGACGTAACCACGTGCGAGCCGGTGAGATCATTATTTCTCTTGGAAGGCGGAGGACCCTGCAAATTGGCAGCGGGATGGGATCCCGGTGCGGATCAGAAGCCGTTCGGCCGCATCGCCACCCTAGGAGACGCGCTCGGCAAACATCAATCAGAAGCAAACACGCGGGCGCTGGCCGCGGCTGGCTCGGGGTGCCCGCGGTCGTCACGCCAACCGCTGGGCAGCAGCGGCCCACGGTCAACCGGGCCTCTCCGTGACGTGGAAGAGGCCAACTGTTACTAGCAGAGTAGCTGCCCCACGGGAGATCTTGATCCAAGCCCAACAGCACCAGCCATAAGAACGTTTTTATACAAGCATATAAGCACACACACACCCACACTCAGCACTAACCACTTTGTCCAGAACACGACAAAACCTGCTGCTAACTACTCGTCCTCTAGATGGCACATCTTTTCATCTATATCTACACTATATTAGTTCTATTTGCACTATATTTGTTATAATTATAGTTTTTGTTCTAGATCTGTGCCTTGTTATTGTCCCCCCTGACCCCCAGCTTAGCTTAACTTGTAATTATTAAAATATTGTTAGTATTTTGTTGTATTAGCCTAGTATTTTTAAACCCTTGTTGTTGTGTTCCAGTCCATGTATATACCAACACCGGGGTCTGAGAGAAACGGCATTTCGATCCTCTATATGTCCTGTACATATGGCAGAATTGACAATAAAGTTGAATTGAATTGAAACTGAACTGAATTAAGGCGCTCAACTTGAACCGAGCGCGTCAAACGCGTGTATCGTGCTCGGAACAAGACGGCGAGGCCCCCACCTCGAGCGCCACGTCGCGATGAGGGCGAGCGGCCGCGTGGCGAGCAGCAGCACGCGTCCCGCCGTGTCTCCCGCCAGGACGGCGTCGCCGCCGGGTTTTCGCGTCGCGGCGATCGACACGAGCGGAGCCTCCACTTCCAACCGGTGCAACCTGAGTTCCAGCGCAAGACAGAACCCATGGCGGGTTATCGGGACTTGATTTTCCGGTGCAGAGAGATTACCCCATAGCGTAGTCGTTCCCAAACTTTCTCGGTTCACGGCGCCCTTAGTGTGTCGGGATTTTTTCCATGGCGTGGAAAAAATAGCATTTGTCTATTCGTGAGCACATGCGTGTGTGTACGTGTAGCCAACATGCCCAGCCACCGCATGTTCAAGCAGCTTCTGTTTGACCAGACAGAGGGCGCTAAACGGCCACGGCACAGGCTACAGATGAGGTGGACTGATAACCAACGAACGGCAGTTTGCGTGTGAGTCAGGAGTAACGATCCAGGAGGTGAGACCGACGCACAGACGCGCTTGCACGCGCTCGCTTACCGGCACACCTCCACGGGGTGTCCGTGCAGAATCCTCCAGCAGCACACCTGCCGGTCGAGTCCCGCCGTCAGGAACACATCGTCAGTCGGCTCCAGGAAACACACGCAGCTCACCGCGCCGTTGTGAGCCTGTGAGTGCCCGAGCGCAACACACAGCCGCCGTCACCGATCTCACCAACCCACGGTTTTGCCGAACTGTCAAAGATCCGGTGACGATGCGCGGTGGGCCTCGAGCAAACTGTCCACAAAGGGAAAAACGCCGGGCCTGTCATCGCGCTTTGCAGAACAGGGGGAGAACACACTAACTCCACACAGAAAGGCACCCAAGGCGGGGATCGAACCTGCTCACGCGGATGTTAAAACTGCGCCACCCTGCCGTCCCAACAGCGGGGAAAAAGGCCTAGGCGACGCGGACGGGCTCTGTGGGCGTCACCTGCACGGACGCGCCAGGAGTGTGCTCGGGGCCCCACACGATGACCAGGCCGTCCTCGGCCCCCGACACCACGTGACTCCCGCTCGGGGACGGCTGCACAACCGTCACCGCACGCTGGTGCGCGCAGGCCTGCACGCTTGCTGCCACCACCGTGGCTACAACAGCAACGCACACAAAGATAAAAGACAAAGATCCCCCGTATAGCCTTAACAGACTGTAGGGTCGAGTGCCATTAGCGAGCACCTATGAAGGTCGACACGGCACCTGAGGGGGTGGGTGGCCAGCCCCACGCCCGGCCGCCTTAGTCTCCCTAGTGGCAGTGTTTACACACCGCACTAAGTACTCATTTGAGGATGAGTGGACCTAGGGAAGGCCCAGGACCGGTTCAGAAAATTGTCAGTGATGTTGGCCGTGAGCGGGATTCAAATTCGGGTCGCGAGATTTGTAGCCCACCGCGCTAACCACTAAATGCAAATAGCCGTTCAAACCACTATAAGTCGCGGTTTCTCAGCGGGAGAGCGAGCGGCGCGCATTCAGAAGGTTGTGAGTTCAAACCATGGTTGGGAGTTGACTCAGTCCAACATCCTTCTCACTGTGAGGTTGATAACATGAGTAAAACTTTATGGGGAAAGCAACAATAGTTTTGCTGTGGAGGGACTAAGCACCGCAAGAGAAATGTGGAATTTGTGCCTGCGACTCGGTGATGAGCACCACCTCAATTCTGACTCCAGTGGGACATCGCTTCATCGACTTTATTTTGAATGAAAATCAGAACAAACGATAGTACCCATGTAGGTTTTCACGGCTCAATGAATTGGAATTGCTCTCTATAGCTGTTCATTCAGGATGGACCGTGTTGAGCATTCCTTCTCTCTCCACCGCAGCGTTTCGCCTCCCAAGTTGAAGGTATCAAACCCAAAAGTGCTTTATCATGCACGATATTGGACGCGAAAGCCTTAACGTCAAATTTTTAAGATGAACAACTCTGGGAAAGTCTACCGTCACCAACCGGCCAGAGCGGTGAGGCGTGCCCGCGTTCTCACCGGGCGGGATGCTGAGCGACCACATCTTTACGGAGCCATCGTCTGAGGCAGAAAGGGCGCCGCTGGAGAGTGGGGTCACAGCCAGCGCCTGAACTGGGCCCGAGTGTTCGCTCAGAGAAGCCAGCTCACTGCCCTGAGGGCGACACCGCAGGGGTTAGTGGCCTCGCCCGTTTAGCCCCCTCTATCCTTGAAACACACGCGCAGGTACGCACGTGCACGCACGCACGGCAACACGAGGCGCTCACCATGAGCGGCGCCCAGAGCCGCACGGAGCCGTCATCGCTGGCGGAGGCGACGCGCAGCGCGGTGGAGGTGGCGGAGAGAAGATCCCCGTCTGCTCCGGCTCCTGCAGCCGTCCCCGCGTCAACAGCTCCTCGTGGGAAACAAACCGACAGAGTCAAGCAGAACGTCGTTAACGTTTCGGGATGCCAACATCAACACTTTGAAACACGCGCGAAGATTAACACCGCTCGTTCAGCTGCCGACACCCACATTACAACGGCATGTGGGTCGTGCTGAGCCACGGGGCCGCGCAACGTCCACCCGGGGCCCACCTGCCGCGCCCTCCTGCAGCCAGGCCCACGTGCCGTTGATGCGCTGGGCGTGTGCAGGGATGCACGCCATCTCCTGGCCCGAGCAGGACCACACGCGGAGCTCCCCGTCGGAGCTTCCCGAGAGAATCACCCCGTTCTGGAAAGGAGGAAGACGTTATAAATTTGTTGTGACCGCGTGGCGATTTAAACGTTATAAATCGTCTCGATTCGCCGCCGCAGCGTCTCTCTCCGTGTGCCGATCAGGCCCTCGGGCGTTCATCAGGGCTGTCCCAGAACTCGCCGCGCGAAGACGGGCTGTGCGGCCGCGTGACTCCGCTCGCTCACCGTGATGCTGACGCCGTTGACGGCGCTCTGGTGGCCTCGCAATTCCCGCTGCAGGAGGCCTGAGCTGGCGTCCCACACCTTCACGGTGCAGTCGTTTGAGCAGGAGACCTGGACAATCAAACGGGTTTACATCTATAATAATAATTTTACATTTAGAACGCGCACATAGGCATTCACAGAAAGGCGCCCAAGGCGGGGATCGAACCTGCTCTGGCAAGACCATTCTTTCTGTGAGGCGCAGATGTTCCCACTGCGCCACCCTGCCGCTCACAAACAGCTGGGGCGCACGGTCGCCATCTGGCCAGTGTGCTCCCGGCGAGAGTGCCACCGTGCGGAGGGCACGCGGCACGGAGGGCACGGGCGGGCGCGGTGCCCTCCCCCCGTGGTGGCAGTGCGATTCGCGGGCACCCAGCACTCACCACGGCTCGCCCGCTGCGGTCCCAGTGCACGCCCGTCACCCAGTCGCTGTGCGAGCTGGGCACGTGCCGCCGCGGCTGCGATGCCCGCACGTCCCAGAACACCAGGCTCTGCGCTCACACACACACCGCAAAGATCAAATAGTAATAATAATTTTACATTTATAACGCGCACTGTCGAAGGTACTCATTCGACAAGAGAACGACTCAGAGGCGCGAGGAAAGCGCAGAGAGGTGGAGGAGGCAGCCAAGCGGTTTGCCGGCGCCATATTGCCACACACTGCTTCCTATATATTATGTTATCGACCAACTAATTAATAAGTGTTTTTTTTTAAGTTGTTGGAGGAAACCGGAGAACCCGGAGGAAACCCACAGAGAACAGGGGGAGAACACACAAATTCCACACAGAAAGGCGCCCAAGGCGGGGAGATCAAAGATCTCCCGTATAGCCTCTAACGGGCTGTTAGTTGTTGACATGTCGTTCTCTTCGCGGCCCTTGTGCAGCGCTTTGTGACCCTCGGGTGAAAGGCGCTATATAAAATGATATTATTATTATTATTAGGAAAAGTGCTATTAGAGGTGGCCAGCGCCACGCCTGGCCGCCTTTATCTCCGTAGCGACGATGTTTACGAACCGCATCAGGTACTGATTAAATAATAGCAATCTTTATTTTTCACGGCACCTTTCATACACTCCGGTTTAAAGTGCTTGACAGTTAAAAATGTAACAACACAATTTAAGGCTGCGTCCACCTAGGGGAGGCCGGGGACCGCTTCAGAAAACCATCAGCGGTGTTGGCCGTGATCGGGAATCGCTCCGTACCCGGTCCTTTCCGCCCGTGAGCAGCTCGGAGCCGTCGGGGCTGAAGCAGCAGCAGGTGACGGCGCCGTCGTGGCTGCGGAGCACGCTGCTCGGTGTGCCGCGGGCCTCGTCCGGGCCCCCGCGGGCCTCACCGATCGGCCACAGCGTCACCGTGGAGTCGTCTGCGGGACAACACCGCGCGCCGCCGTTACAACGCCGACTCGGCCTCGTACGGTGTTCGTATACTGTAAGTGTGACCCCCATTTAATCCTCTGAAACGTAATGAAACTATAAACTTTAAAGCTGGGTAAAATTAAACTAAAATGAAATACCCCAGCTGAAAACAGTCCACGCGCTTATAAAAACAAAGTACAGTGGTACTCCAAGTTCAAACAGTGCAGACTCTACGTTCTCAGCACTCCATTGGGCCGCAAATCACTTTTACATCTTTTAAACGAGCAAACACACGCCCGAAGCCTGGGGCACCGTCACCCACGACTTGGGCACGTGTTGTTGTGTTCCAGTCCATGTATATGCAAGCACCGGGGTCTGAGATAAACGGAATTTCGATCCTCTATATGTCCTGTACATATGGCAGAATTGACAATAAAGTTGAATTGGAATTGGTGCCAGTGCGCCGCGAGACGGACACACGCCGATGCCAGTGCGCCGTTAGAGAGACGGGTACCTGAGGCAGCGGCGAGGAAGCGGTCGGAGCAGGCGAGGGCGCGCACCGCGCCCGTGGGGCCCTGAAGCGCCCGGCTCAGCTCCATGCCCGCACCACCCGGGATCTCCGTGGCACCGCCTGACTCCCCGGCGGCGGCGAGGCTCCACAGCTTGACGGAGCCGCTCTCTGAGCCTGAGGCCAGCGCCGTGCCGCGAGCGCCGAGCAGCCAGACTACGCAGTGCACCGGGTGCGTGTGGGCCTGCACCTCCACCGTGACCCCTAATGGCGACACACACCCCCGCCGTGCGGCCTTTAACGAGACGTTGGGGCAAGCGCTGTTGGCGAGTGGCACCTATTAAGGCCAGCGTGGGACACGGCTGGTGGTGGTGGAGGAGGTGATGATAGTGGTGGTAGTGGACAGGTGGTGCCCCAGCCAGTCATCTCAGTCAGTCAGCCAGTGGCACCTGGGTCTGTCCCGTGACCTCCTGTCAGCGAGCCTTCGACACTCCGCGTGGCCTCAGAGTGCACGCGGCCTGGCACAGGCGCTGTGGTGACATCCCCGTCACTTAGTGGCGAACGGTGGCTGTTGTTGTTGTTGTTGGTGGTGGCAGTGGCAGCGGTGGTGGTAGTGACGGTAATGGTGGTGGCGCGGGGGTTTACGTGTGTGCGTGTTGTGGACACGCAGGCTGCCGCTGTGCAGGCCCACGGCGAGCAGCGATCCGTCGGTGCTCCCGGCCACGCACAGCGCAGCGGAGCCGCTTCCCGCGGCCCCCAGCGTCGCCAGCGGCCGACCCAGCCCCCCCGTCCACACGCGCACCTGCACACGCAGGCGCCGGCACGCGGGTAACACTCGTTGTCTCGCAAGCAAATAGCACCTGGATTCGGTTCCCGACTTGGGTCGTTCTCTCGCAACTATAAACATAACATAACAACCGCCATTCGCCACTAGGTGGCGGTGACGTCACCACGGCGCCTGTGCCAGGCCGTGTGCACCTTGAGGCCACGTGAAGTGTCGAAGGCTCGCCGACAGGAGGTCACAGGACAGACCCAGGTGTCATGGGCTGCCTGACCGAGATGACTGGCGGATGCACCACCTGAGCTCGCTACTGTGCCAAATTGCTGTGCTTTGGCCGCTCGGCGCTCGGTTAGCTGTCGTGAGCATTGCTCCTCAGCCCTCCGTTGTTGCTGGAGGGCGACTGCCTCCAACTGCCCAGGAGCGTCCTTCGCGAACCTCCTCTAAAGAGGTCGATCTTGACACCGCTGGTACCAGTTTTCAGCAAGTCCACCCAGCTCCAGGTCCTCCTGTGCCGCATCAATCCATCTCTTCTACAGCCCGTGCTGCACCCGTTTAGCCCCCTCTATCCAGCCAAACAGTAGTTGCTTGGGAATGCAATAACTATAATACACACACACACACGCGCGCCAAGTACCTTTGCTCGTTTAGCCATAGTTCACCTTGTTGTCGTCGCCTCCGGTCAGCAGATAGCGACCGTCTGACGTGAACTGAACGCAGTTGACGGGGCCTTGGTGGCCCAGGTAGGTGCCCAGGACGGTGCCCGACTCGGACGACCACAGTTTGACCTCGCCGTCCAGGGCAGCCGAGGCCAGGTGCTTGCCGGACGGGCTGTAGGCCACGGCGCGGATTGCTGCTCCGTGGCCGCGCAGCGTCTACACACGGCGCACGCGCGGAGCCATCGCACGCGGCAAGGTCAAAAAGTCATTGCAGCTGTTGAATGCCCTTGTTTTGTGCTAGATTTCCCTCGACATTGTATAGTTTACGGGTGGTGATAGTAGACGGAAAGTACGGTACGCGGTTTAACGATCCGACAGCGGCGTTCGGGACCGCTTGAACGGCGCACGGGGGAGGAGGGCGCTCACGGAGACGCGCTTGAGGTGGAAGGCGTCCCAGACGACGAGCCACGGCTCCCAGCCGCCGGTGACGAACAGCGCGCCGCGTGGGTCGACGGCGATGCAGGACAGCGGTCGCCCGGAGCTCCGCTCGGCGATGCAATTCCCATCGTTCACGCTCAAAATCTACGCCGCGGGCAAACACAAAGATTTCGCACCCCCCCCGTGAGGTCTCACGGGCTGTCGGGGCAAGTACTGTAAGCGAGCAGCAACTCGTATGTTTGTTGTGTCGCAGGAGTCCCGTAACGAGCTTGCACGCTCACTGGATATTTTTCTGCTGTCATAATAAACATCTATCTATCTAGCACCGATGAAGGCCGATATGGCACACGGCGGGGTGAGTGACCAGCACCACATCGGGCCGCCTTAGTTTCTCCAGTGGCGATGTTTACACATCACACACACAAAAAACCATAAAACAAGTCAGTTTTATAACTTGTGGATCTCTTCTCAAAATCTGTTTTGTTAATTACACAGCAGTGTTGTAGCTCTACGGCCTCTAAGTGCACCTAGCCTGGCACAAGCGCCGCGGTGACATCCCGACCGCTTAGTAGCGAAAGGCAGCTGTTGGTGTGTAACTATGAATGGTGGTGTCGTCGGCACCTTGAGGGAACAGTCCCACGACACCGTGAGCAACTGGCGGCCACAGGAGCTGGGCACACAGCCCGACACGCGCAGGCGGTGGGCCTGCACAGCCACCACTCTGCACGCACACACAAAGACAAAGATCCCCCGTGTAGCCTTGACAGACTGTAGGGTTAGGTCGACACGGCACACGAGGGTGTGGGTGACTAAAATCACGCCCGGCCGCCTTTGTGGCAATGTTTACACACTGCACTAGGTACTCATTTGAGGCTGAGTTGACCTAGGGGAGGCCCAGGACCGGTTCAGAAAATCGTCACTGGTGTTGGCCGCGAGTGGGATTCGCACTCGGGTCACCAGATTTGTAGCCCAGCGCGCTAACCACTGGGCCACCGCCCCAAAGATCCCCTATATCTTTGGGGCGGTGGCCCAGTGATTAGCACGCACGCACGCATGCACGTGGAGCCCACAGGCCGGAAGGGCTGCGCGGGGCGACTCGCTCGCGGTCGGAGCGCACCGCTACCTGTATCCCTCGCGGATGTTCCACGTGGACACGTGCCCGGCAGTCGTGCCCAGACAGATGAGGTTTTCGGACAGGAAGCAGCACGCGGAGATGCCTTCGCTGTGCGCGGACATGCTCCGCAGCTCCTGTGAGACACCAGCAGCACGGGGGTGGGACACGGGGGTGGGAAACGCGACAGACCGCGTCGTTCCGGAAGAAACCGGAGGCTAGTAAGCAGCGGGCCGGGAGTGACCCGTGTACGTCGCTCCACGCGATTCGCTTGCATGCGCCCGTCTCGCTCTGGATCTCCTTAGACGCTACTTTGAAGGAAAAGCTGCACAATATAATCGTGTCAAAATGACTGAATATACAGAATAGACACGGGATTCCCCAAAATTATGCTCCCGATTAAATTGCAAGTAATGTAAACTGGAGCACTGTCTTTGAGAGTACACTGTACGTGATAATTTCATTCCAAAGCTGTTGATTGGCGCTCCATCCCAATGAGCGATCATTGGCCCCGACTGGCAGCCTGACGCTCGCTTGTCGACCACGAGGCCCCGCCAGTGTCGCACACCATCGCTAACACTGGGACGACGTCACCAAACTCCTCGTTACAAACAACTCCCATCTCCCACAACGCTGACGGCGCTGTCAATCGCCGGCCGCTTGACGTTTCGGGCCTCGAGGGCACCGTGCCCCGGTGACGGTCACGGCGCTTGCCTTGCCGGTGTCGAGGTGCAGCAGCTGCACGTGGCCCCGGCTGGTTGCCACGACAGCGGAGTTGCCACGCGTTGCCACGCACGTCGGCTCGCCCACAAAGCCTCGCGTCGTCCTGGAGTTGGTGGGGGGGGTGAGCAACGGTGACACGCTCTCGCAACGGCGTCCGTGACGCAGAAACTGATCCGGGAGGGGCTCAACGTGGCGCTCGGCTCGCCTCGACCCAAAGCTTCTCATTCCGTACTCCCGGAAGGCCGTGCGGCTGATGGGTTGTGGGCGGCAGGGTGGCGCAGTGGTAACATCCGCGCCTCACAGAAAGAATGGTCTTGCCCAAGACGGTTCGATTCCCGCCTTGGGCCCCTTTCTGTGTGGAGTTTGTGTGTGTTCTCCCCCTGTTCTGCGTGGGTTTCCTCTGGGCTCTCCGGTTTCCTCCCACAACTTAAAAAAATACTGATTAATTAATTGATCGATAACATCATAATATATAGGAAGCAGTATGTGGCAATATGGCGCAGGCAAACCGCCTGGCTGACTCCCCCGCTATCCTCGCGCCTCTGAGTCGTTCTCTCGTCGAAGGAATACTTTCGCCATTGAATGAATATGCGCCCGTTATAAATGTAAAATTATTATTATTAAAGAAAACGTCTATTTTGTTATTTTTTGTTCAGTTAATTTGTTATTTTTATGTATTTTCGTCAATTCGCATGTTTGTTGTGTTTCAGGAATCCCGTAGAGAGCTTGCAAGCTCACTGGGTATTTTTCTGTTGTAATAATAAACAACTATCTATCTATACGAAGGGGGGACTAACGTGTGAAGGAGGCACGCTGTCGTTTGTGGCAAAAACATGCAGACAAATGCTATTATAATATATGTATTGTCCTTCAAACTGATTGGCCCAACACTTCTCTCATTGCCAGAAAAGGTAAAACCTTGCATATTTTACATTATTTGTACACTTGCTAAACAAGGGTGCCCATAGTCTATTGGTTTTCTCTCCAAAACTAGGTGACTGTGGTGCAACGGCCGCCGAGATCAGCCAAACGCAGCGTCCTACCGGAGGGCAGCCGGGGCGCTGTGGAGCCTGTTGATCCACTCGACGATGTACACTTTCGACGCGCTCGCGGCCTGTCTGGCGCGGGAGACCTGCATCACCAGCGAGGCGGCCTGAACGCTGGTAGAGGAACCGGGGGCCGTGTTGATGGCCTGCTGCCACACGAGCCTCGGGCTCCGGCTCAGGATGTGCTGGTTCCGGCTCAAAAACTCACGCAGCTCCTCCACGACGGGAGTGGGATCCAAACCCTGCTGAGCCGTCGACGTTGCTGTAAACGATAAAGACAGAGATTCCCCCCTCGTGTAGCCTTAACGGACTCTAGGATCAGGTGCCAATGGAGAGCATCTATAATAATAATTTTACATTTATAACGCGCACATATTCATTCAATGTCGAAAGTACTCATTCAACGAGAGAACGACTCAGAGGCGTGTGGAAAGCGCAGAGAGGTGGAGGAGGCAGCCAGGCGGTTTGCCGGTGCCGACATATTGCCACACACTGCTTCCTATAAATTATGATGTTATCGGCCAAAAAATTAATGCGTTTTTTTAAAGTTGTGGGTCGGAACCGGAGAACCCGGAGGAACCCACGCAGAACAAGGGGAGAACACACAAACTCCACACAAAAAGGCACCCAAGGCAGGAATCGAACCGCCTCGGGAAAGACCATTCTTTCTGTGAGGCACGGCACATGAGGGGGTGGGTGGCCAGCACCACGCCCGGCCACGTTCGTCTCCCTAGTGACGATGTTTACACACCGCAGCAGGTGACGCCCAGGACCGGTTCAGAAAATCGTCGCCGGTGTATGCCACGAGCGGAAATTGATCACGGGTTGCCAGGCTCGTAGCGCAGCGCGCTAACAGTTATACTACCACTCCCCACAAATAACCACGCATACGCGACTCGTACACGCACACATGCACATGTTAAACGACTATGACTGAAAGGCAGCGCCGTTTTCCATTCGGCAAACGCGCAACGCTTCCGATCAACTTTCCCACGCGCGCGTTCGAGGAGAAACCGGGAAGCTACCGCCGTAGAGATCGAAGTCTTCCAGAAGTTGGGGAATGGGGCGGCTCATGATCCTGGCGTGGAGGAGTCGGAGGTCGCAGAGGAGGTGCCCCAGTTTCACCGCCAGCCCCGCGCGCACCTGTAATCACCGAGTCTCTCGTCAGGTGCCGCCAGTATGACGAGGCCAAAATCCGAAATCCGAAATCAACCAAATGTGTTAAACGATGGTTGCTCTTCAAACCGGTTATTTTGGGACAGCCGCGTCGAGCGCTCTCCCTCGCGACGTTTGGCCAGCCCATGTTGGAAGCATTCTCAGGCGTGAGAGGCGAAAGGTCGCGTGAGAGAGAGAAAGAGAACATTCGACACCGCACTCAGCTTTGAAGAGCAACCGTCCTGAATCGGGCCGTGAAAACCTACATCGGTACAGACACTGTCAAATGTTTGTGTGCGGGAAATATTCAGACTGACGGTTGACGAGTCACAGTTGTTCTTCAGAGTGGGAGGGGAAGTCATTCTGCCGAGCGACAGTGTTGGGTGGTATGCAGGTGGGCAGGGGGGCACGGGGGCAGGTGGGCAGGAGCGTGAGACGAGCACGGTAGCGTCACGTACCAGGTGGTACGGCAGCTCAGCCAGGACCTCGGGGTCCACGTAGGATGCGCGTCCTTCCTGCCACGACCCCAACATTTTCAGCAGATGTACTGCGGGTAAAAGCACAGAATGGTCGATGGAGTTGGTGGATCACACGGGGAGGAGAGCTCACGCGGAGCCCGGCGGGGGGGGCTGGTCACAGCAACGCAATCGGCCTGCGTGACGAACCCCCGCGAACGCTGCTCGTTTCCCGCCAACAGTCAACTTCCGCGACGAACATCTTACGTGACGAACGTCTAAACAAATACCTGCTGTGGCGTGGCGATGGCGACACCACCCCGTGCGTAAGTGAACCGCTCCGGCCTTGTACAGGCGCCAGCTCGCTAACAGCGCCCGCTCCAAAAGTCCTGCGTAGGCTACACACGGGGAGGACCACCTCCGTCTTTGCGCGCCGCGATTCTCGTGACTGACCGGCAATAGCCATGTGCGCGAGGCTCTCGGCGTCACTCCGGTGCAGGTAGCGCGAGCGCACGGCCGCCAACACCAGCTCCTGCGACAGCTGCAGGCGCTCCGTCGTCGAACGTTCGCCGCCAGTGCTGCACGACCCGCCGACAAAGCTGCGGCACAAACACGCGTCCTCGTGCGGTGAGCAGCACACACATGTGTGTAATCACGCGAGCGACACACACATACGTCCCCACATGGGGAGTGAGCAGGCTATGTGCAGGAGCTTTTTCACCCGTACTGTCCCCTCTGCTCACTCCTCTACCTCTACCCTTTTCAGGAGGGTCCTGCCAACCTTTCAAAGTAGTCGAGGGATGTTCCTGTGAGTGTAATCCCAGTTAAAGTAATTTGTAGGCATTTTTTCGGCAATGGGGTATCTGGCGAATTCCAATTACACTCCGTATAGCTGACCAATGCATGTAACAAACGCGTGTCTACTTTTGAACACACAACCCAGGCTGAACGCTGCTAAACAACACCTAACGTGTCAAGTGCCCCGCGCGTTACGCATCCCACGATCGCCGCCGTGCTGCGTTAGCAGTGACCGTGAAGCGCCAGCGTCGACTGGCGGCTCACGATGAACACACCTCTTGAGCTCACGGATCAGGTGGCTGAACCGGGCCATCGGCAGCAAGTCGCGGCGCGACATTTGCAGCCCGTGCAGTTTCTCGCACAGCTCCAGGGGATCCTGCGAGATCCTGGCAACCTTGCGTCTGTCCGGAATGGCCGGCTCCTCTTTCCACAGCCCGCCGGCCAGGCTGAGGCTCACGATCTGTCGCAGATCCTCGTCGTTGAAGCCTGCGATCAAACACGGCGCACGGGGCGGGGGACAGAGTGGGCGCCCCGCAAACGGAGGTCGAGAGTTCAAATTCTCGTTGGCCAGTTGCCCGCGCCCGTTCTTCCTCGATTCCTCCAACGTGGGAGGCGAAACCTCGCAATGGATAGAGGGAGAGCGCAATTTCTGCTATTGTAAATGTTGTGGGCTCACTCTCCAACATACCAAGTAGTAACGAATTGGCACGTTTTTGTTCACGTGACATCCCTTTACTGATTGGCCGTGTCGGGTCGAGGCGGGTTTACGTGACCTAACTCATAAAAAGAGCTAGACTATGGAAAAAATTGGTTTCATCGCAGACCCTCCCCCCCCGAGCGGGAGGTCGCGCCGCACGGGATCGCGCGCAACGGAGACGGAGCCGCTACCTGTGCGGCTGCAGCTGAGCAAGGCGAGGGCGGCGCGCACCGCGGCGGCGCCATGGTCGAGCTCCAGGCGCGCGAGCGAGTCCTGCAGCAGGCCGCTCACCGTGTGCGGCATCTCTCTGATGTGCTCGTTCACCTGCGGGAACCGCGGCAGCACGGCGGCGCGATCGGTGTTACGATTCGTAAGTTCGCTTTGTGGCGAGGCCCGTGCGATGAAGTGGAGGCAGTTAATTTAATTAATTTCATGTAACATTTAGAACGCGCGCATATTCATTCAATGTCGAAGATATTCATTCGACAAGAGGAGCGAGGAAAGCACAGAGGCGGAGAAGGCAGCCAGGCGGTTTTGCCGGCGCCATATTGCCACACGCTGCTTCCTATATGTTAGAATGTAATCGGTCAATTAACTAACGAGTATTTTTTTTTTAGTTGTGGGAGGAAACCGGAGAACCCGGAGGAAATCCATGCAGAACAGGGGGAGAACACACAAACTCCACACAGAAAGACGCCACCCTGCCGACAACAAAGTAAAGCGTGTCGCGTATAAGTGGTTAACGCGCATATTCTTATTGTGTCGGCTCAGCGGCGATTTCCAGAACAAGCCTAACATATAAAATTTAGCGTCGTATCGGTTACGGCTCGCAACCGGACGGCTGTGAGTTTGGGCGATCGATGACCCGGCACTGGTAACAGGAGCTCGAGTGTGAAGGACGCAGGGCACGGGCGCCGTCGTCACCTTGCTGAATTGACCGAATCCGCGCAGCTCCCGGCAGGCGATGGAGAGGTACAGGGGGCAGCGAGACTCCCGCTTGGCGAGCAGCAGCGACATCTGTGAACGTGACGCAAGCTCGTTTAGCAAACTCGACACACAGCACCGGCCGCACGAGCTGATCCCGGTGATGGGCAGGTTGCTGGGTCGATTCCATCCTCCGCAGCGATAGTAACAACTGCTCTTTCAGGATAACCGTGTTGAGCGTTCCTCTGAAATGTGAGTACTCCCACATCCTCCAAGATAGATAATAATAATTTAAATTTATAACGCGTACATATTTATTCAATAAAAAATACCCAGTAAGCTTGCAAGCTCGTTACGGTATTCCTGCATTGTCTAGTCAATGTAGAAAATATATGTGCTGGAGAGAGGAGGCCCCGCTCGACACGGCTATCCCGAAGGTGCAGCTCTCGACAGCAATCCTCCTTCGTCGAGCCGTGAAAACCTACGTCGCCGCGTTTGCGCGAGAGTTTCTCGACCCGCAACCTGGTTGTTGGAGTGCGACTCGTCCAGCTTCTTGTGGTGCGAGGCGAGCGAGCGCCGCACCACGTCGGCCTTCTCCTGCCGCTCCAGCGGCCCCACGCAGACCTGGGTCACCGAGCACACCCGCAGCAGGGCCTTGTCCAGGCTCGAGCCCAGCGTGGCGCTCACCACCAACCGCACAGCCTGCAATCGGCCCACACGGGTCGGGGCGGCGTCAGCGTGGCGCGCCGGGCCGCACGCCGACCTCTCACTCCCGGCCGCTCGTCGAGGGCGACCCACACCACCCCTCGCTCAAGGACGTCGATAATAATAACATATGTACCACGTTTAAAGCGCCGTGCAACCTCAAGGTTGAAAAGTGCTCTTCAAAACTAATACTGAGGAAAAGAAGTAAACAAACAAACGGACATGCACGTTTAGAAAAACTGAAAATTATGATGAAATTAAACAGAATAAAACCGCAGATAAGGAAGTCCTAGAACACTTCTAAGAAACATACGTGAGTCGGGGCGCTAAATAAACAGAGCACCCTTTATAGAGGGGAAGGTTGGGGCAGTGGGGGGATTCGTTCACCAGGCGACTTAATGGTGGGGTGCGTGGGAGCGTTTGGCTCCTTTGTGTTTCTATTTTTATTCTTATCATTGGCGGCCGGGACTGGGGGGTCAACAAGGATCTGACTCCCGACGACTCACGGGCGGGAGGGGGTTCGGCAGCCAGTCCACGGACCCGCCGAGCTGCCCGTCCAGACCATCCACAAGGATGGTGATGACGGGTCTCCGCTCACGGTTTTGCCGGGCCGCGACTTTGCCAGCGCGGTCCCGCCGCCCGCGCCTTCCCCCCGTGCCGGCGACCGGCAGGAGTGCCTCCCTCTCGTCGACGCCTCCGGCCTGCTTGAGCAGGCTCTTGAAAAGCGACACCAGCGCCCTGCGTGCGCCGCGCACCCGTGGGTTACAGAACGAACCGTTTGACGCGGACATTCAATCGCATCTCGCTTCCCCCGGGTGAGGGCGCGACGTTTAGTTTAGTTGTACTGATGTAGGTTTTCACGGCTCGATTCATGATGGTCCGAAATACATAGCATTGCACACATTTTTATTTTCCAAATAACCATATAAGATTAAGGCTGTGCATTGCGATAGTGAAAAAAACTAAAGCAGTAGACGGAAGAGTGCTCTTCTGAGCTGTTCTTTCGGGATAGCCGTGTCGCTGAGCGATCTCCCTCTCTCCCTCGCAACGTTTCACTTAACCGCGTTAGAAGCGTCATCGGGCGCTAACGTTTAGTTTAGTGTTCGCTGTGTGCGCGCACAGGGACGTACTGATGAGAGACGGGAACGGAGGCCGGCAGCCCGAGTTTGGCCTGCAGGCCGGCGCAGAGGTAGGAGAGAGCGCGGGAGAGGGAGGGCCGCTCGTCGCACGCGTCGCTGAAGAAGGCCAGCACGGCGCTCGGCGCGCGGGGACCTCGGCCCTCCTCGCCGGCCCGGGCGTGAGACAAGTGCTCCGCCAGCTGCGCCTGCACAGCACACACGTACGCAAACGCGCAGGTTACTCGACGTGCGTAATAGCAATAGAGAAGCTAGTGGGGTAATTGCTTGAATTACGCCACTTGGGGCCATGACATCGGCACCCACGGCCTACTTGTTTAGAATTACGTTTAGAATTCTCTCCACAGCTCAGAAAAAATAAAATAGAAAATAATAATAATAATTATTGCTGATTTTCCGTGCTCTGTCGTTGTTGACATGTCGTTCTCTCTGCAGCTTTGTGCAGCGCTTTGTGACGCTCGGGTGAAAGGCGCTATATAAATGCTATTATTATTATTATTACAATAATAAATACATTCAATGTCAAAGACGGAGACTCAGAGGTGCTGAATGTAATGGCCAGTGAAGCAAACAGCACTTACTGATGATTAATACACACCGAGGTGATAACCAGGGCGACCTGCCGGATTCAAACCGCGAACCTCCGCAACAAGCGTCAAACGTGGTCCGGCTGGCCCTAAATCACCGAACCGACCGCAACGCATCGATACGTGTGCCATCATAGGCCGGGACGGCACAGCTGCCGCCCCCGAGACCCGTTGGGCTAAACCCACCCGCGTCCTGGCGACCTCCACTCACCCCGCTACTGCAAGGTTCCACACTGCGTTGTGCGTACTGTACGTACGTACGGAGCGCGGAGGGGGTCTCCGTGTGCTGCGATCGGCCTCGTCTCACCATGAACACGGTCTTGCCGCCGGCGCTGGCTCCCCGCACCAGCACCACACCGCCGTCCTCGGTCGCGCGCAGCATCGCCTCGGCCTCCTGCATCGGGCCCCTGCGGGCGGTCGAGCGGCCCGCCTGCATCGCCGCGAACGCCGCCTGGCGCTCCTGCTCTGACACGGCGCCCGCCCCGTCGGCGTCGCCCTGCGCGCGTCGGCAGGGTGGCACAGAAAGAATAGTCTTGCCCGAGGCGCTTTGATTCCCGCCTTGGGCGCCTCCCTGTGTGTTCTCTCCGTCTGTTCTGCGTGGGTTTCCTCCGGGTTCAACCGGTTTCCTCCCACAACTTGAAAAAAAACACTCGTTAATTAGTTGGCCAATAACATCATAATATATAGGAAGCAGTGTGCGGCAATATGGTGCCGGTAAACCGCCTGGCGGCCTCCTCCGCCTCTCTGCGCTTTCCTCACGCCTCCGAGTCCTTCTCTCGCCGAATGAATATCTTCGACATTGAATGAAAATGTGTGCGTTATAAATGTAAAATTAAAATTATTATTATCTTGTTTAGCTCGGCAACAGCTCGTGACACCGCGGGCTAAGTCCCGTGTTGTGTGTGTACGCAGTACTTTGAAAAATCAACGGACCGTCTTTGTTGCCCCTTGGCTGATAGCGGTCCACAGGTCGCGCAGCACGGCCTTCCCAAACTCCTCGAGGCCGGCCACACCGGGGACGCCTCCGGACACGCCGCCCCACACGCACGGGTACCTGGGCACACACACGCGGGGTGGAATGGCTCACAACACACACACCGACCCCGACACACGCACACACCGACACACGCACATGTCGCATCCTCACGCTGTGTTCACGTGACGTACTGTAGGACGTCACGTAACACGAGTGAGGTTTGCACGGCCAATGCTACGATACGTAATTCATTTTTGGGTCGGGTCCGCGCAACGATCTGGCCAAATTTCTGCCGTAAAACCCCCCCAACTGCCTGACGGAGCTGAAGAAATTCAATTGATGCGTGGCGAACGCGCGTTTAGCGATTCCCGCATTAAGCATTTGCGCGCCACGTGACAATTCGATCTGTTTGGCCGTGCCGGGTGGTAGAGGGTCTTACGACAGAAACGTGGGGTGCCTACAAACACTCCCACGAGCACTCCCGGTGATTTGAACAAACCCCGCTCGCTTCACGCGGTGGTGCCGTGTCGAGTCGACACCGCTCCCCAGCCGGCACTCTCCGATAGTCACCGAGCCCTACATCACCAGCCCTGCGCGTGGTGCGACTGGTGGCGGTGTGTCGCCGGCAAAACCCACTGCTTCATGACGGGCAGGCCGCTGTCCACGATGCGTCGCTTGAGGTGTTCTTGGCGCATCGTGGCCTCGTCAGACTCGGCCGAGAAATCCTCGGCCCACTTCGTGGGCACCGAGCTATAAACACGCGCGGAGGCACACGCACGCGCAATGGACATACACGCAGCCACGCGCAGACACAGACGCGCGCGGTGAGGATGGGAACTGGACTGCGCCGTCACGGAAGGAACCAGCAGCGGTGGGTGGCGCCTACGTAAGTCTCTCTACGCGATCCGCTAGAACCCGTGCATCACGCCGCATACCTCTCAGACGGTACGTGGA
>JAZEWU010000021.1:2907856-2919870 GCA_036362915.1 Geotria australis
TGACTGATGTATAGGTTTTCCTAGAATAGTGTCAGTGCGTCACAGGGCTTCTCTGCTGCTCACCTGGTTCTTTCCTGGTTCGTGTACACCTTAATCTTGTTGGTGAAGCAGTTAAATCTGTGTAAGTAATTGACATTCACTTAGTACGCCAATCTGCTTGAAATGGATTTTCCTTTGCCATGAGGGTAACAAAATAATTACATTTAACGGATTACCACAAGTGACCCAAGCTCTAGCCAAATAGGGAAACATTTAAGAACAAAGTGACATTAGCACTAGTTCAAGCACACTGGATCTGAATGGAAATAGAGTGATTTCCTCTTCAAATGCCCATGAGGAGTGCCGGTCTCCTGTTTACCACCCTTAGCCAGTGGTGGAAATTACACATTGCTATGTGAGAGGTGAGACTCTCCACACAACAACAATTGTTAACTTCCCCTCAAAGTGCTACTCATTTTATTGACCCTGAATTGATGATGGGCTGAGTCAATCCTGAACTAGGATTTGAACCTTCTAATAGTTAGCTGCTCGCTCTACCGCTGAGCCACCAAGGCCCGATTTCGACTAGTGTAGGATTTTCTGTTGCACTCATGGGTTTGAAACCAGTACTCGGGGGTCTTTGATTAGTGTGCGATGCTCCACCACACAATACAAGCGTAAAGAATATTAGACTGCTTATAAAGCAACCATGGGAGGTTGCAGTTCTCATGCATCCTCTAGGAATGTGTGCTAGGATGTCACCCAATATCTAACTGCAAAATGAGGGACGATTAACAGTACAACTCACCCTATGTTGTGGATGTGGGCTCACCGGTGGTAGGAGGCAAGGCGCTCTCTCAGCGTTTGCAAGAAGAGGTTGATCCAGTGGTAGCGCAGAACCACCGTCTGTGAGAGGCTGATGTGGAAGTCTTCCTGTTTACTCATGCGCAGCCCAACATCGCAAAGCCGCCTCAACACCAGGTCCACGAGCTCCTCAAAATCGGAATCCCCTGAATCTGTAATTGAGACACGGGATGTTTTTACTGTTTTTGCTCAGTGAAAAAAAGAAGCAAAGTGCAGAATAAATACGAATGCTGAAGTATGTATTTATTTATTTGGTCACTTATGTCTTGTGCGATGCTGTGTGTAAATGTTTACTTTATGTTTTTGTGGTTTGTTGTGTTAACTGGACAACCCAGATGAAATGCACTGTAACACTCAGAAATCTATATAGAGAACGTATATGGAATACATCAGTAACTTTTCAAGGGATAATATCAGGTGGTTGAGTGACTTGTGGCATTAACTCTGCTTAATCTGGGTAAATTACTATTGTGGTGTGTAGGTCCTAAATGTGTAGATGCAATGAGAAATATGCATCACCCCCACAATATTAGGCTGCACACGAAGCAGGCACACAGTTACATCTGAACGAAATGGCATGCCAACATTTGCCTGTACAAATGGTCAGAAAAGAATGAGCGTTCAGCACAGTAAACCGACTGCACCTTAACAGACGTGCCTCACCAGGGCAAGAGGGACATACATGGCAGGTAGACGTAAGTCGCCCAGTTGCCTCTCTCATGGGCAAAGGAGCGGAGGCGTCCACCGTGCCGGCTTCCATCTTCTGTCTCGTCGGGGTTCTCCTCCTCATCAGCAAACATGCTGCGTACACTCTCGGGCAGAGGGAGTCGTCCTCCAGTCGGGCGTCTTCCTCAAACAAACACAAAAGTGGAAATCCAAGAGACGTCTGGCATGAATCAACAATGTACTGATGTAGGTTTTCACGGCTCGATTCATGGTGGTTGCTCTTCAGAGCTGTTCTTTCGCGATAGCCGTATCGAGCGCTTTCCCTCTCTCCATCGCGACGTTTCGCCTCCAACGTTGAAAGCTTCATCAGGCGAAACGTCGCGAGGGAGAGAGGAGGAACGCACGACATGGCTATCCCGAAAGAACAGCTTTGAAGAGCAACCATCATGAATCAACATTGCCTTTTGAGGCAACATTCTGAGCAAGTTGGCCAAATGTAAGGACATCAATGAGTGTGCACGATATTAACATCAATACTGCACGTACACACGTGTACGTGTAGTTGTAGATTATGCAGAACTAATTAAAATAAATGAACTGGGACCAGGGTTCTTGTTTATGATGTATCTTCCAACTGCATGTGACAATTCATACGTTGAAACACTACACAGTACTGTACTTTATACAAGAATAGCATCATGCACAACAGATTCTCATCTCAAAATATCGTCTTTGACGCTGGAAATAATGGGCGGAGTGATGTCTGCTGTAGGGTGATGTCTCTGCTGCACAGGAGTGATGTCTGCTATAAAGGAGTGATGATGTCTCTGCTGTCGATGAGAGTGATGTATCCGCTGTATATGCGTGAAGTCTCCGCTGTAGATGAGTGATGTCTCTGGAGCAGTGGATGGCTCCACTGCAGAGTGATGTCTGATGTAGATGAGTGGCGTCTGCTATAGCTGAGTGACATCTCTACTGTGGAGTGATACTGCTGCTACTTTGAGAGTGCGGGAGGTGAGCTCACCTCTGCAGCTCTCGGGCCGCGCTGCCCGTGGCGGCCTGATGAGTACGAGGAGGATGATGAGGCTGAGGAAGTGATTGAGGAGGGTGCGTGCCCACGCCGCGGCGCGCTTCGCCCGGGCCGGGCCGCTTGTGGCCGGGTCCCGCGCGGTCTTCCTCGTCCTCGGAGCTGCTGTAGCTCACCAGGCCGGGCAGCATGGCTCTAGCGCGGCTCGGTCTCGGCCCGGTTTCGCCTACGTCCCGCGGCAGGCTTGAGAGGGGCGCGGGTCCCCTCGGACGCGGCCTCTCCGAGCCAGCCCGGCCACCTCGTCCTGCTGCCAGCTCCGAGGATTTACCTCTATATCTAGACTAGTGGTATATGTTTATTATTACCAGAAGCTTGCAAGATCTTTACGGAATTCCTGCAACACAACAAACACGTGAATTGACAAAAATAAGTAGACATATAAAAATAACAAAATAACCAGATGCGTTTTTAAAAAGACATAACAATTCCCAGGATAAGCTGCCTCAAAACAGGACATGTGGCAACTCTACTAGATGTGCTCCAGTATTTTGAGTTCAGGATGGACTGTTGTGATGCCTGTAGTGTGTGATGACTGTAGTGTGTTTGAGACATCAATACATCTACATCAATTAACTTGATTATGTGATGACTAGTGTGCTACCTGATGACTGTAGAGTGTAATGACTGTAGGCGTGTAGGGTGTTGCTGGCTGTAGAGAGTTATGACTGTAGAGTGTGATCACTGTAGGGTGTGATCACTGTAGGGTGTGATGACCAGTGTGCTGACTGATGACTATAGGGTGTGATGACTGTAGAGTGGGTGTTGCTGGCTGTAGTGTATAGTGTTTGTATAGTATTTGTTGTGAACGGGCAAGAGGGCAATCGGCGCATGCGCGCTGAGCCCGCGCGCTATTCGTTGCCATGAGGACGCGGCCTGTGCTCCGGCTCCGAGCCGCGACCACAGACAAGTAGCTCCGCGACGAGGTAACGAGGTGACGGGGTAACGAGGTAACCGCCGGGATCAGAGGGGAAGGCGTTGACAGCCAGAGTGGAGAGATCAGTGAGGAGAAGCAGGGCTCCTGGCGCCCTCCCCGTCCCCGTTAGACCTTCGGCCGCCTAATGCGACAAGCCTGTCTGTGTCGTATCGCGCCTTTAAAGTGATTCCTGTGTTGTCCGACTCGTCTCAAGATGTCATTATTTTACAGCGATTTACTTACATTGGTCTGATAAAGATGTGCGTGCTGTCGAGGTTTTGGCGACGTGGGTGGTGCTGAGGTCTCTGTCGTGATTCTATGGACTGCGCTTTCTGCGAGATTGTATGAGTGTGGTATTGTGACATTGTGTGTCTTGTGAGTGCGAGATTGAGTGTGTGTGAGGAGCCGGTGGTGCAGCATGCAGAGTGTGTGAGGAATTTTATGGGAAAATAGGCTCAGATACAGAAAGGAATTACACAACAGCAAAAACACATTTCAATACAGTACGAATATAGATTATAAAATGTCACATTCAGAATAGGACCTATGACTTAGCATTTGTCGTGGTTCATATTCGTTTTTATTCACTGCCTTTCTGTGAAGTTGTCTGAAGAATATACCGAGTGGAATTGTGGCCCAAGCAGGTGCCATGCCTCGGCGCTTGGGCTTCACGGTGGTCGACTCATCAGGCCATGAGGAAGGCTACAATGCTGTTGAACTCAGGTCGCATGGACCCACTGTGCAGGGATGGAGATCGCCACGGTATGACCTTTCAAACCACACGATGCTACGACATTGCTCTACCCAGGGAATACCAGAATTGTCATAGTGAAGCTGTTTTTTTAAGTTTTGCGAGATCAAATTCACTTCTTATGTCAGTTTTTTATATAGTCATGCCAAAACATATAATGAGTATTATGAATATGATAAAATATTCTGGCTGTGTATACTGTTTTCACATCACAAGTGGCACTTAATCCAACAGCATTCCAGGTTAAATGTGTGTTGATGTGTGTGTCTGTCTAGGTATTCACTTTATCCCCAGGAGATAGTGCTGTGCTTAGAGGGACCATGCCATGTGCAGAAGCTACAAGTGTTATCTCACCAGTTCCTCATCTCTTCCAAGCTGGAGATCTACATAGGAGAGAGCCAGCATCAGGGCAGCGCCTACACTCGCCTGGGGTTAGAAGAGCTCAATGTTACACGGCACACAGCACGCTCTAGCACAATATACTGCACTAGCTGGGCCTTTGTGTGCACAGCTTACATTGCATTTTTTTGGAAAGATATAGCATACTTTGAGGCAGAAATGTAGTTATCTAAATCAAAAGTGAATACGAATGCATATAGATTTTACGTTGTGCAACCGGTACTGAAGAAAGGAAACAATTTGGGACCATTTATGGCTCTCCCAGTTTTAAATACCGCGTCACAGGGAGAGGCAGGAGGAATGCAAGGGTTTGTGGGAGGGGCAGTGGAGGCAAAAAACAGTTGCTGCATGATGCATTGGGGCCATACGTGTGTGCATTTACTTTCATGCATTAATGTATTTCTGTCTTTATGTAATATGCTCAGTATCTGTATATTGTCAAAGTTGCATTGTCTCTTTGCTGGAATGAGCAATAAGACAACTGCATTGATTGCCCTGAGCCAGTGGTGGAAATGCCACACTCCTATGGTGGGAGCTGGTCTCTGCATATTAAAACTTTTAATTGGATTCTATTGAGCAGAGTCAGACACAGGTGGCCACCTTAGATGTTTTCCAGAATTTTGAGCTGTCACAATTATTGGTCACAATTCGAGCATGAATTTCTTCTTTGAAGCATATTTTGTGTGTTGCATCTGCAGTGGCTATAGAGTTTCCATGAGCCTGCAGGGTTAAAAAAACAATCACATAAAACATACATGAATTGCAACGTTATACTTTAGGAGTGGATACATCCCTTCATGCCAAGCATGTTGTGCGGTGTTCTTGCTAGATACGTGGCGCTGTCTGACAATGAGAAGACCGGGTTCCGTGCACGGGAGCTGAAGTCTGTGCATGTGGATGCTACCGGGCGCTATCTCAAATTCCTAATCCACAAGAACCACATTAACAAATACAACACCCACAACCAGGTAACGGCTGTCAACTTCTGCTCACTCCGTACTACTACCAGTAGGTGTTAGAGATTACTGGATTCAGGTTTAACCGTTATGTCATTTACCAACATCAACACATTGTCTCAGATGCTTCTGAAAGGCACTTTAAAGTCTAATTTAGATTCCTACATGTCAAAAAATTATTTGTGTTCTAGCTACAGAGAAACTGATTTTGGAGTAGTCGAGAGAGGCAATTAGTGGATTTTAATAGAGTGGATTTGTTTATTGAGGATTGTGAGAAATGAACATATTATTAGAATAATGAAGCCATGTTTTATGTTTGTAGTTTCTGTTTCATGTCATCTCAATATGTGCTATGGCTTTTTTAGGTGGGCCTTGTAGCAATCAACATCCTTGGAGATGCCGTGGACGATAAAGATTCTGGAAATTACTCCCCTGGGGTGAGTGCCATTCTCCATGGACACAAACATCAATGTTAAAGAGGGGACAGACATTTAAAGGAATTCATGTTCCCTGTTTTTGCATGAACACACATCTTTTTCTACTAGAATGAGTGTTTTGAGCACATGAAACTTGCCCCTTGTGATCAACATTTCTCCTTACTGCTGGAGGAGAACAGTTCCCATAAATTGTAGTTTATGTACATTGTGGGCCGTCCGTGGACCTTTCGGTTATTTTTGGTGAAAAAATCCAGCAAAAGTAGCTTTGTAAAACTATTTGCCTTTCACGACTTTTGGAAAAAGTGTACCTTTTTTCATTGCAGATCCATATGTTATTGCAGATCCATATAAGTAATTGCAGATCCATATGTTATCATGAAGTACCAGTTTGACTTTTAAAGTGGAAAGATGTCATCAGGAACTGTTCTGCTCCACTGTATCCAATGTATATGGTTAATTCTATGGGTTCTGCTATGGTTTACCTGGATGTGACACAGATGAACATGGTGTGGTTTGGTGTACTGTTCTGTGGTATGAATTTGTGAAACCACAGGCAGCTGATCGCCTTATCAGCCAATACCTGAAGCAGCATCCTGATGATCCAGCTCTCTCATCTACCGCACAAAGGTGCTGATTTATAAATGTCACGGGCGATAGATGTTCTCGAATTATTTAATGCTGGGTATTAAAACTAAGGTAAAAAATGCATTACAAACAGGACAAAAAGCAATGCTTTATATTGAGGGTACTCAAGTTCAATACAACCATGCCATAACGTTTTTAATACATTGTACTGTAGTAAAAATGAACACAGACAACAGGTTTGCTTATTGTCTGTGTATCACTAGGAAAGAGGAGTTTGACCCATTGGATGATTTGGCGTTTGGGATGTACGTGGACCCGGAGGTGGCGGGAATGATAAGGACACTGGATGCACGCAAGCGGGCTGCTGTGAGAGAAGAGAAGTTCAATGTTGCCAAGACTCTTAAGCAGGCAATAGCTGACCTGCATAAGGTATGTGTGTCTATCATGGACATGTAGTACTGTGTTCGCATGTTTGGTGTGTGTGCATTATTCATGCATGACATATGTATCTCCTCTTGTTGCAGGAGAGGTATAGGGAATTCTTTAAATGAACAAGGCTATATTTTTTTCTTATGTTTTAAAAGCTCTATAAAAGGGCAGGTTACAGGCATTGTGTAGCCCATTATCTGCTTTTGTGCATACACTTATACTCACATACATATATACTCACACACGTTTAATGCTTGCGATGTGCTGTGCTTCAGGTTGGTGAGCGACTAGGTCGGTATGAGGTGGAGAAGCGTTGCGCTGTGGAGCAGGAGGACTTTGACCTTGCCGAGAAAAAGAAGCAACAGATGGAGGAATACCGGCAAAGGGTTTACCAGGAGCTGAGGCTGCACAATCTGCTCCAGGTTGTGTGTGCAAAGTACTTCACTTACATAAACAGTAGTCTGGATTGTGGACACACGAGATCCTATAACAAGAGCTCTGGGTGCACATAGGAAATATGATTTAAATCTCATTAAACGGTGGTTCACAACCCGTTGTCCACAGAGCACTGGTGGTCTGCACACTGGCGGTCCGGAGCTGTTGCAGACATGTTTTATTCATGAACTACAATATTTTTACCCCATCGCAGTACCCGAACATGAGTACACAAAAAGGAGGTGTAACCTGTAGCTGTATTACTTTGATATTCTGAATATTTATGAATAATCCGTGTTGTATTGTGTGCTGCGGCAGGAGGAAGAGGTGGAATGGCTAAGTTCACCTCTTTTTGACTATGAAGGTCATGGCACAGAGATGGGCTCCCACCGGGGGTTGAAAAGCAGCAACCCGCACAGCACGTCTCCTGCAGGCCACACGGCACGTTCTAAGGCCTTGGAGGAACGTGGCACTCCGAAGGGCATGTTGGCCGCAGGTGAAGACGTGCACACAAGCCGCAGTGAGACAAGGTCTCAACGGATGTACTCCACCCAGGTATGTGCAGCATGTTGAGTTCATGTGTATGGGACAACAGGAGACTTTTATTTAATTTTTCACTCTTTAATGTACGAAACTTTTGACCCAATCTGATATCGAAATCTTCCATTGCTGCTCTGTGAACAGTGTTAATGTAGCTTTATCTCCGCCACTTCAGCATTGGCTCAAGCAAGCTCGCTGATGAGACTGACCGGCGAAACTAGTCCACAGAATTTTCTGTGTTAAACCAATGCTGCTAAAATTATGCACTGCCAGGGTAATTTATTTTGTAGTTGCTGATTTTCCGTGCTCTGTCGTTGTTGACATGTCGTTCTCTCTGCAGCTTTGTGCAGCGATTTGTGACCCTCGGGTGAAAGGCGCTATATAAATGCTATTATTATTATTAGCTACAAGGTCAGTAAAATGGTAAAATAAGAAGTGAGAATCAGGTATTAAAGGAAAGGTTTACATTTTTCCCTGACACTTTTACATCAGTTGAGTCTCATTTTCAGTTTATTATTTTCAAACTATTAAAGTGTTCAAACTTTTAAATAAAAATGCTGCTTCGAAATATAGCCAATCAATAGATATGTTGTCATCTTCACAAAGGAATAGGAAACTGAACTTGGCATGTGCACACTATGTTGAGCCAGTGGTTTTTTTATATGCCGAAATAATGGTGTGTTACAATTGCCTTTCATAATTTTCGGGTAACCTGTGCTGGTTTTTTGTTAAGTGTTGCTAATATGAGTTGAAGATAATCTTTACGTATCATCAGTGCCGTGTGTTATCGTGATCCGATCTGCAGCCGACGCGACAGAATCCTCCGTCTCATGACGATCGGCCAATCCCCACCGTGGTGCGGCAGCAGCAGCACAAGGCACAGGATAACGCAGGAGACAAAGACAGCCTCTCAGCACAGGTGCGCTCTCTTTTTGTAAAATTATGAAAAACTTATTCAAGTGGCTTTATATACTATAACATTGCTCCATACTGTAAAAACCTGGCACGGCTCAATGTAGGAGCACTCAAGAGCTTTTCTCTCGGGATAGCCATGTTGAGTGTTCCTCCTCGCTCCTTCGTGATGTTTTGCCTCCCGTGAGCTCTTGCTAGCAATGCTCATGATGATAATGAACAATCATACGTGATTCATGTGTGCATCTACAATGCTGTTGCTGACTCTTGTACGTTGAACAGGCCTGGGTTGGAGAGGATGCACTGACGCCTCTGTCAGCCGAGGGTGGAGATAAAGCAGGAGGAGAGCCGTCAGCCAAGCAAGAGGAGGGAGAACCACGTGGCAGTGGCACCCCGGAGCCGCTGAACGAGATGGCACTCAGAGAGGCTGGACAAGTCATTGACGTGTTTGGGGAAGCGCTGGTGAGGAATACACGCACACTCTGCACCGTTTGTGCTCAAGAACTTGCGTGGGGAAATCTAGCTTCAAAAATTCCCAGCAAATACAATGTAAGACCAACATTGCATAACAGCCATTGGTAGTTGCAGGTAGTGAATCTGGACACCGGTAATATTGATGTTTTTGTCTTTGTCTTGTCGTTGCTGTGCTTGTGTACCACGGATGGGCAGCTGGATAAACGTGATTATCCGTGTAACAAATTAAATAAACTTATCTGGTACATTAAGGTGAGCTCTGCTAATATTTGATGATGGTGGAGGTGTGGGACCTTTATTATTACAGGTATCAGACAGAAGTGGAAAAGCAGAGTGGAGGACTTTGTGTGTTCATATAAAAATATACGTAATTTATGGTGGTAAAATTTAATTTGAAGATATGAGCTTTTTAAGATAGGAGCAAAGTCTGTTAGTGTCTAGTCAAAGAGCTCGACTCTTAGCAAAGCAGGTCAAAGAGACACTTTCAGCTATTGATAAGAAGTACTAAGTTATTAAATGTGAGATTTGATAGGGTAAGCAACTAGAAAACTCATAATACAGCATGACACTATAGATGTAAAAAGGAACAGGAGGTTGTTATGAGTGAGGCATGCGTGTGCAGGCTGGAGGAGGGCAGGTTACCAAAGGAGGCATGGGTATGGCACCCACAGTTTGGTAATCACCAAGCCAGGTGACGCGAGCAGGCTGTGGAGGTCAGCTCATACATTAATTCTTGCCGTCTCCATGTGACGTCTGCACCTCTAGGTTGCGGGCGCCTACTCCAAGACGTGGTCATATCGTGAAGACGCACTCCTGGCCATCTACCGCCAAATGGCTGAGTTGAAAGAGGGGCTGGCTCGCGAGGATATCCGGGCCATGCTGCGCGCTGCCATATTCCTGGTCCGTCGGGCCCTACGGGACCAGGTCACCTCGGTGCGTGCCCACACCTGATCACACCAGCCTCGGTACGTGTGGCTTTCTGTACACGTTGTGGACATCAACTGTACGTTGGCTGTCGCAACCATATGAACCATAGCCACGAGAGGGTTACAGGGGGGAGTTTGTGTAGCCCCACTATTGCTCCGTTGAAGGAGCGCAGACCGCAGTGGTTTACGATGTGGTCCATTTACGACGTGGTCCGTTTGGGTTGCGTGGCCACAGACGCACTGCGGCTCGTCTTTAATTTTCCATTTACGGAGGAGACGTGCACATCGTCCTTTTGAAGTTCGGAAACGTTTGATGGCACTCCGGTTTCTGCGACGGATGCGCACATTGCAAAAGCTACACGCGGCTGCGTGCATCGTGCATATGCGTGCATGTGCTCGTGCATTCCGTGCAGGTGTTCAGTGCGTCCCTGAAGGTGCTGAAGATGCTGGTGACCCAGTTTGTTCCCCAGCACCGGCTCGGCCGCAGTGACCTGACGCACTGCGTCGAGGGCGCATTACAGGGGCTCATGCTGCGCACGGGGGACACGACCACTCGGCACCGCAATGCCGCCATGTCCTTCATACAGGCAAGTGCAGAGCACGCCATCAGCTCGGGTGGCGTGAGAGTATGCACGGACCACGCAAATAGCTTTTGATGTAGGTTTTCACAGCTCGATGTTGTTGTGTCACAGGAATCCTGTAAAGAGCTTGCAAGCTCACTGAGTATTTTCTGCTGTAATAATAAGCATCTACCCGTCTATCTAAGCTCAGTTCTTTCGGGATAGCCGTGAAGGAGAGAGGAGGAACGCTCGACACCAAAGGAACAATTCAAGTGATGGCTTGAATTGTGATGGCTCCGCACTCTGGCCTTGTTTCATCTAACCATGCCATACGCTGACCAAACAAATCTCATTCTTCACGCTTCTTCATAGTATCGCAATAAATTAGTGCTGTAATACCTAAGTATTCCCTGTTTTCTGAACACCTTGGCCTCCGTAAGGCTACACTGTCCTAGAGTCATCGCCACCGTTCATTGTCCGTGTTCATATCGCAGTGTGTTTGTGTATTCGCATGTCAGGAACTGGCCCTGCTGCAAGCGGTGCGTGCGTTGCAGCTGGTGCCCCCGGCGTTACTGCAGCCGTTCAGAGCGCACGGAGCGACCCGCCTCGTTATCAGCCAGCTGGAGCTGCTGCTGCGCCTGCTGCCTGAGCTAGGCCTGGAGGGGCACGGTCTCACCCCCACCAATGTCATGAAGGTGATGGCATGAGGGGCACAAGATGCAGATGTAGGTTCCATACATTGTCGCTGATGGCACCCGCGTGCTTACTTCAGTGCTTATTTTATATGTTGGTAAAATCTGCACTTTCAGTCTTGAGGTAAAATCTTCCAATTTGTTTGAAAGTTAAATTCAGTTTCCACCATCTGGAAAGCAATCGTCGAAGCCACTTTCCACATGATGGGAAACCACTTATGTGGGGATGGCTTGGTTTGAACTGGGGAAAGTCAGTTTCCACCCGAGAGATGGGCATGTTCATCATGAGAATTTCAGCAGGTGAAAAGGATTCTATCAGACACAACATTGGTATTTGGTCTATTCTCCCACGCATGTGGAAAGAGGTGTGCGTACCTTCACTTTACCCTTCCACTCGTGACCTGCCGAT
>JAZEWU010000021.1:2923352-2936888 GCA_036362915.1 Geotria australis
GTAAATTTTATACCTCTACATCAGGCTAAGGTTTTGGAGTAAAATCCATAGTTCATTAGAAATGTATAGAATAATAAAAATGTATTAGCACTCCTGCTAGGGTCTCCCTTGGTTAACATGTCTGGTGGGAGATTCCAGACAAATAATGGTCAAAAGACCTTCCGATTAAATGAGGTTGGCGTGAGGAAGGGCGACCGGCTGTAAGATTCTGCTCAAATACCCCCAGCATTGCAGGGCAATTGGTCAACCAACCTGGATACCGGCCGTTTAAACTAGCAACAACAACATTAGTGATGAGAAAATCCATCGTAAAAGAAGAATTAGCAATTAGCGGAGGTTCAAAAGATCGACACTGAATGTCAAGGTTGAAAACTTGTCACGATTTGTCCAGATGTTTACTTTATACAGTACACATCCATTAGCCAGCATTATTATAGCACCTATTGTACTGCCTGTAAAGATGTATGGGGTTTGTGTGTAGGATTATTTAAATATATATGTTGTTAAAATTCATATTCTATTTTTAAATGTTGGATTTTAACGCAAATGCATTCTGAGGTATTAAGAGGAATAGCGAGCTTTGAGTGTTTGTCTATCGCGGGTCAACAGTCTATTTTGATAAATCAATATTTCTATCTCGTATTCCAGTCTAATGTGCAAGACTGTAATCCTGACTGATTCCATCTAAGAGAGCAGTGGTCTGCGTATCCATCGTTGGACTTTAATGACTGTTGCACATTAACCGAGTAACACATTACATGACCAAACTCAAGCCCTTACCAGGCAACTGGCAAGCTACTCTAAATATTAACACCAGAGCAAGTTTATAACAAGATATGTTGACTTCATTGGAGGAAATTATTATTTTCACAACAACAACAAATAAATAACAGAAGCAGGTATGACGTTAACACATAGCGACAATTGCACAAAGTGAACCAATACAATGCACCAACATTGTCATGTCATCAGCAGTGGTCCTTGGAAATGTCATGATTCATGTTTCAACCCTAATTCGGGTACGACTGAGTGTGACTTCAACACCAAAAGCTTGTGACGAAGTCACACACATAGTCAATATGAATTTTAGCCAACACTGCAAAAACCTCAATTTAAGCACATTGTCAGTACTATGTCTGGCGCTGTGCTTGTGTTGTGCCGCGAGCAGCATCTGTGTTTTCTGTGGCGAGCGGAGCGACTCATTCACCGACGAGGGGCTGGACGTGCACTACTGGAGGCACTGCCCCATGCTGCAACGCTGCGACGACTGTGAACAGGTGACGCACAAACCGTCGCGGAGTGAGAAGTCTCGTTCAAGCACTCATCATGGCCATCCCACAAAGCTTTACCACCTTCATCATTAACCCTGCTTTATAAAATGAATTCTACAGTCTACAAACATTTTAGGCCAGCTTTGTAAGTATCTGTTTCCTTCAAAAGAGCTGGAATAAAAACAAATATATTGGGAAATAACACTGGTGAAGCAAGATAAGAGTAAAAAAAATCTCAAATATGCGAGTGTCAACTGCTTTGAACTGTAATATGCATTGTAAATGCTCTTCGATACTATGGACATTTTATACACGTTTTATATATGTACGATACTTGGTATGGTGAATGCACTACGTTGTTTAAGGTTGTGGAGATTTCAGGCCTAACGGCTCACCGGCTCGGGGATTGCGAGCGTGGCGACGGCTACGGGAAGTGCCCTCGCTGTGCTGAGGCCGTCCCCAAAGCAAAGTTATCCGAGCATGTACAGGCCAAGAGTTGCGCCCGTATGTACCATGGACAGATACACTCACATTGCAAACACAGCAGGACCCACACTCTAGTTAATGTTTACACACAAAGTTATACAGCAGCACCCTGCCGCCAAGGGAGGGGTTGCGTTTTAGAAAATCGGTTTGGGAAATGCGTGAAATCCTTGAACCAGTTTGGCACATCCGCGAATGGGAAAGAACACAAAGAATTCTCAGAGTTGGTTTCTTCATGCAGACCTCTGTACTATTACAGTCACTGATAACAATTTTCTGTTAGCCTTGTTTGATATTAGGCCACACACGACTGTGGCGGACCAAGGCAGTGACTTTGATTCACATTTTCTGCTCTACTCCATATGGAAGAGCGAGATGCAGAACTAACATGACTGACATTCCATTGCAGCTGCAAAGCCTGAGAATGTGGTCAATCGATGTCCCCTCTGCCACACCGACTTTCCACCTGGAGAAGAGGTAAGAGATGGGTGCATGGGACTGGTTGTCCGATGAAGATTTTACTGTTCGACGCTTTTTGCTTTATCACCAATTATATCACATGTAATCAGTCTCAATTAAGCTGGATATCTTTACACAAATTCACCTCAATTTTTTTCCTGATTATTAAGTATTCACTATAAAGATAGCACCTACGGATTGGCTCTAGCCTTTAATCAATCATATTTCAATTTTGTGCTGCTTTTCAAGTTGGATGAAATATTATCCATCCATAACTGTTGAATGAATATTAGATATCTCTCTTTCAGGTTTGTCCGTGTTGAATTCTGTTATTAAACAAAGCATTTTAAATGCAACGGTTGTGTTGTGATAGGCATGGAAGCCACACCTGGTGAATAAAGAGGGGTGTACCAAAAATCCTCGAAAAGAGCAGTACCTCCAACTTCTACAGGAAGGTACGAGCGTGACACAGGGTCACGTAATTCCTCTTGCGTGTCACCACGGGCAAGAAAGGGCAATGATAACCCTGGGTAGAGGCGAGGTGTTCACAACACGAGTGTGGGGTGAACTCCAGGCGTAGATGATAAACGGAAAATATCGGATGAAGAACACGTTTGTCTCAAATTTACGTCGTACTCAATTACATCTACTTTCCTCGAAGTGTGACCAGCTTGAGGTGCAGTATTTCTAACTTCTCCGATTCACTGGTATTAAAGGCAACTTGTAAGAAATGACGAGTGGAAGAGGAAATATCCAAATCGGCCACATGTGCCTGTGTTGTTACCTTTATTCATTTACACGCACACACACGTAGACGTGATACAAACATGTTTATACATATTTCTCGTAAAAATCAAATCGTGCAATCTCACCAGTGGGTCGTGAATGAGTGGCTGTTGCTGTAGCAGTGGTCGTTGCTCTGTGTGTATTGGAAATGTGTTGTGCTTTGTCCGCAGCTCAAAAAGGTGGAGCTTCCAAGAGTGGTGGAGCTGGGGCCAAGGTGGGCCAAGGTGCAACCAAGGTCCCGACGCGTGGGGGCCTGCCCAGGCCGCAGCCCGCTGGCAGGAACGCGGCCAAATGAAGAGATTCCGTTATAGCCTTGGCGATGGTCTATGTTTCTATGGTCCTGTTACTACATAACCTAGTTTGAAGATCGTATAACTGATATAGAATATATAACCAATATATTGCTTCGACATTCATTCCTAACTCGTTTTAACAGATTTTGTAGACGGTATAGGATAACATTGCAAGTAGGTGTGTAACATCAAGACAATGTCGTTGTTTCTGCTGTTCTGATTTACAACTAAATACCTATGACGCATCACAATCAAGAGTCTTGTTTTTTTACTATTTAAGATGTGTTAATTTATAATTGCCCTTTGTTAATTATTAGTATATTTTTACTTATCAATATATGCTAACAATCATAAGCTCTTTGTTAACCCACTGATAAATGAAAGCCTGCAAACCATTTCAGTTTAGGCAACTGTTTGACGGCACTATCTGTGCGGGTTGAGGAAGGGGAGCAGATACCACTCGGCACTCACTGATGGCAGCCGTGGGTTGGGAGTCAGGATACCGACGTAGTTTGGTCTGCGAACCCGTGTGCCAACGTTCCACCCCACTCTACAGTTAAACATGCCCACGAATAGGAAAGCGTTGAGACAGGATTTTGAATACTGTGTGCTCTAGCTTTTTCATATAATCTTTGCTCAGTGTATACATAAGTTCACTGAGAGTTTATGGAGTTGCTTTGTAAATGTATATCGCTATTCACAAGAGATCACACAATGATATTGCTTCTCTATAACCATTCTATGTGAGGCATAGAACCTTTTTCCTTTAACCTTTTCCCATGACATTAAATCATGTGTATGTGAAATTATAAATTATTTACGTTGTGAATATCAATAGCTCATGTGAAAATATAAACAATATTCACTCCAATATTTTGGAACAGAAAACATTACCATAAGAATCTGTCATTTTACAAAGATGCATATTAAAAAAGACACCCATGGTACGTGAGGCTGCTTCGTTGAGGGTCCCAGCACCCATCGCTAATCCTGCATTTCCACGACCACTTGAAATTCTGCAGAACCCCACGCAAGATTAAACGTACCATCGTGGAAAATCCCCACGTCCCATCCTCATACCTGGCCAACCATTCTCTGCAACTTTCCACCAGCACTGAAAACCAAGATAATGCAGTGCTTGAATTGGGATGGACATCAATCTTACACAGCCCCTTCTTCCCTCATGAGCTGCTCCTCCGGGATAGCCGTGTCGAGCGTTCCTCCTCTCTCCTTTGTGTCGGAGGCAAAACGTCTCGAAGGAGAAATTTGGAACGCTCGACACGGCTATCCCGAGAAAACAGCTCACACAGATTATCACGCGCAGACGAGAAACAGTTACTGGTGAGACATCGGAATGCGAGATGAGACATGGTGACCCATGACACAGCGTACAGGACGTGCAGCTGGCAAAGGGCACATTCAGTGAGAAGGGTATCAGAGCCTGACGCTTCTGGAGAGGAAAGTCAATGGGTTCATGGTAAATTAGCCGGGCTGCTGTGTGAACGCGGTAATCTTTAATCGCGAATCGCTTCTGTATTAAGAAATACGCTAAGCAATCACAAAATTGACAATCCGCTTCGAGGACTAATCCCGAGGTCACGGGAAGCAGTCCTTAAACACAACCGGCGGAGCGGTGTTTGTGCTGCAGTGCGCCGCAGGTAACGACCTTCGACTCCGAGGGGAAGGCACCCTGAGCGTCTCCACACCTCGTCTGCACCGTCCAAGCGAGCAGCGCACCCCCTCGTTCATCTGTTTGCGGATCAGCGTTCATGTAGGTCGCAAATAGTTGTGCTCAAATAGTTAAGCTTACGTTCAATGGACAGAGTTTGACCAGGTTAACTGTACGCCGTGAAGAAGGGCCGTGGTCCAAAACGTTATCTCTGTATGTTTTGATTCTTAAGGACACAGTGTTATCGATGCATGTGCTGAGATGTTGTTAGCGAGTGCTTGTGGACCGTTGGCACCGCAGCGTGGGCACCTCACGCATTGATCGCTGATCGCGACGACAGGCCAGCGGAGATGGAGGTGCATCGACGCGCGAACGACGCACGCGGCCTCCACACGAACGGCCCCCGTCGGCCGAGCCCCTCGGACCCGGCCTCAACACCAGTAGCGGGTGCGGAGGTCTCCCCGGTACAGCTAGCCCGCACTATCGGCCCCCTGTACGGCGTCTTCATGCAAGTCGGGATGATCATCGGCAGCGGAATCTTCATCTCGCCGTCCGGCGTGCTGCGCCACACCGGCTCGGCGGGGTGGGCGCTGGTGGTGTGGCTGGCCTGCGGCCTCCTCTCCCTGCTCGGTCAGTGAGGGAGCACATAGGAGGTAACATCGACCCAGAGCGAACCCCCGCTCCCGTGACTCACGACGTCGCAATCCCCGAGTTGCTGACAACCTCGGAGTAGAGTCGCTGCTTCTACGGATTGAGAGGAGCCAGTTGAGGTGGTTCGGGCATCTGGTAAGGAAGCCCCCCGGAAGGCTCCCTCGGGAGGTATTCCAGGCACGGCCCACTGGGCGGAGACCTAGGGGCCGACCCAGGACACGCTGGAGGGATCATATCCTTCGGCTGGCCTGGGAACGCCTGGGAATTCCCCAGGAAGAGCTGGAATCTGTTGCTGAGGAAAGGGATGTCTGGTCCACTCTCCTTGAACTGCTGCCACCGCGACTCTCACCAGGACAAGCGGTTTAGAAAATGGATGGATGGGTGGACAAGAATGAATTTGTGCTCGTTATAAATGTAAAATAATAATTATTATTATTATAAATAACCACAAAAAATGTTAAATCAACCAAAAAAATATTTACACATAGCATTGCACGCAATTTTCCAAATAAAAAAGTCCAAAATACGTAGGTGTAGGCGTCGCTCACGACGCACATTGACGGAGGCATCGTTCGCGGCGCACGTAAAAGCCAGGTCCGCGTTTGAATTTCTCACGGCGTGTCGCGCGCAGGTGCCCTGTCGTACGCGGAGATGGGCACCACGATCCGCCAGTCGGGCGGCCACTACACGTACCTGCGGGAAACGCTCGGACCACTCCCCGGCTTCATCATGCTCTGGGCCGAGTTCATCATCATCAAGTGCGGGAAAATCTACCGCACTTGTCGGAACGCGTTTGTGGAACATTTTGTCTTCGGAGTCAAATTTCCTCAGAGGTTCCCTCCACCGATTAGCCCAGGGCGCCGTTGTAATCACGGCACCAGGATCCAATCCAAGACCGAGTTGTTCGTGAACGCAGGACGGAGGCGGTGGAAGCAGAGAGCTGCGTTGTGTCCGTGCAGAAACGACGGTCGACATCGCAGCTCTCCCCCTTCGCCAGTCTCCACGCTTGCCCTCACCTCTCGCCCCTCACCCCACTCCCTTCGCCTGCAGGCCGTCAGGCATGGCCGTGACCTTCTTGTCGATCGGCCAGTACTTGCTGCAGCCCGTGTACTCGCCCTGCGCCGTACCCAAGCTCGCCGTCAAGCTCCTGGCAGTGATCGCCATCGGTGAGTCCCAGTGGGAGGACCTCCTCAACACAGGGCCGCAGAGCTTGGGCAATGGTTGACGTCGGTTCTGGCTGCCTTTACGCTTTGTCTACGATATCCGCGCCCGTGTGTGAAAAACCCGTTACGAATTCCAGGACGGCGTTTTGATTTACAGTTTCTATGTGGAGTTTACGTGTTCTCCCCGTGTCCGCGTTTGGTTTTCGTCGGGTACTCTGCTCTTCTCTCACAGTCCAAAAACATGCTGCTGCCTAGGTTAATTGGCCTGACTAAATTGCCCAAGGTGCCCTGCGATGGACTGGCATACCATCCTTGGTATAGCCCTGTCTTGCACCCTGTATCTGCCGGGATAGGCTCCGGGCTTCCCTCAACCCCGGACAGGATTTACCGGCTACCGATAGTGAATGAATGGACTATGTACCGATGTAGGTTTTCACGGCTCGATTCATAATGGTTGCTTTTCAGAGCTCTTCTTTCGGGATAGCCGTGTCGAGCGCTCTCCCTCTCTCGCTTCGCGATGTTTCGCCCTCCCACGCTGGAAGCATCTATCGGTCGTTACGGGAGGTGTGAAACGTCGCGAGGTTGCGAGGGAGAGCGCTCACGAACGGAGCGTGTCGGTCACCGCGGCCCTGCAACGCGCGCCCCCTCCGCGTGCGTGGGCAGCCTTCGTGGTGTTTGTCAACACGCGGAGCTCGAAGCTGTCGCTGCGGATCCAGTCGTGCCTGTCCGTGAGCAAGCTGGCGGCGCTAGCCAGCATCATCGTGCTGGGAGTCGCGCACCTTGCTCGCGGTGAGTCGCCTCTCCCACGGCTCCGGCTCCACTGCCGCACGTTCCATCCCACAGCCTCTCCCGCGTCCCGCAAGAGCGCTACTGCTCTGGGTGTAGAGCCGAGGAACCCGGGTATCTAAACGTGTTCCAGACCCAAACGTCATCGCACCACAATCCTGGCTTTGACACTCCTCCTGCTTGAAGACATTAGTTCTATTTGCACTATATTTGTTGTAATTATAGTTTTTGCTCTAGATCTGTGCCTTGTTATTTTGGTTTTGGTTTTCTTATCCTAGTATTTTTAAACCCTTGTTGTTGTGTTCCGGTCCATGTAATATGCCAACACCGGGGGTCTGAGAGGAACGGCATTTCGATCCTCTATATGTCCTGTACATATGGCAGAATTGACAAATAAAGTTGAATTGAATTGAAACCGTCAACCGCATCAGGACATCACCGGGCCGGCGATGCGCAACATCTGCAGGGCAGGCCGCCTGAAGGCCTCGCGGTGTGCTTCACGGGGAGACGATCTGTTCATGCGTCTGACTGTGTAATGCTTTGATCATTATTACTATCCGTGAATTTTTACAGGGCGGACAGAATATTTCCAGAACGCCTTTGACACGGCAGACAGCCGCCCGGAGAAGCTGCCGCTGGCCTTCTACTCGGCCATGTTCGCCTACTCGGGGTGGTATGTGACACCCGCGCCGCTCAGCTAAACCACGCTCTGGCCTCACCGCTCAGCCCGGTCTCGCCCACTCACTCCGCTCATGCCACTTGTCGCGATCTGTTCACGGCCGCAGTAGGCGGCAATGTTTACGTTTTCATCCGTGCGTGCTGACGGTTAAGGCGAACGCGTTTTACCGGGTTCGCTCATTTAACGCACCGGCGCGCCGCTCTATCACGCCGGCGTGTTTGATGTCAAACACGCCCGGTGTGCTGTTCTCTAACACATCGGTATGCCGAAGTTATGAAGAATGTTCTTTTCACGTGACGCAATCTTGGCTCTGTCGGGTGGAGGCAGGTTTACGACACAATTACTACCACTACGACTACGTGATCCAACCCAAAAGTACCATATTGAGTTTTAACGGCATCATCGCCCGTGATTAGACTCGCGCGGAAATCGGGAATGGACGGTGGCTTCAGCAGGTCAAAGCAGTCATGTCAGCAGAAAACATCATCAACAAAACCCGCCAAAAGAACGTGTTGCACACTGTGAACAAGATCGCCCATCTTCTTCTTTGCGATTCTTCGAAGCACGATGGTCAGCTTCTGACCATCGCCCATAGATAGATAGTTAGATGTTTATTATTACAGCAGACAAATACCCAGTGAGCTGGGAAGCTCTTTACGGGACTCCTACTCTGCTAGTAGTAATAATGATAGCACATATAATCACAGTAATACGACAAGCCCCCCCCCTTCTAGCAGCTCCAGTGACTGTAAACCCGAGTTGAACTGGGTCGTTGCAATGCAGCTGTTTGCTTGGGGGACACGTAATGTGATTTGCCGATATCGCTACTTGACGGGCGCCGCTGGAACGCGTCGAGCGCCCGGCAACCCCCGCGGCTCCCCCACGCTTCTCCTGTCTCCGCTGTCTGTAGGTTTGCTGTCACCGCGGTCTCAGAGGAGGTGAAGCGCCCCGAACGGTAACGCACACCCACCTCACCGCTCCAGTGGCTCCACACGCACCCCACCGCTCCACACTAACCCCACCGCACCACTCACGTCACTACACGGTTGGCCGTGAGCGCGGTCGCTCGTGACGTGAACCCGCTGTCGACCCCGCGCGCAGCACCATCCCGCTGGTGATCTGCTCGTCGCTGGCCATCGTGACCGTCACCTACCTCCTCGCCAACGTGGCCTATTGCGCCGTGCTCACGCCGTCACAGATCCTCGCCTCCGCAGCTGTGGCCCAGGTGAGTGGTGCCCGAGGGTGGCCACGGCCCACGGTGGTCGGGGCCATGGTGATGGGGGCCGCGCCGGGTGAGGGCCGCTCCCTGTGGCAGTGACGGCCAGCAGCGGGACCATGGCTCCCGGTTCAAGCAGCAGAAATCCGCCGCAGATTTTTCGGTCTCAAGTGGTGGGTGCAGGTCAGGTAACCGATCTGGTAACTGGAACGCGAGGCAACAACGTGTGCTAGAGGTGGTGATGGATAAAGGTGGTGATGGTGAAGGTGGTGGTAGTGGTGGGGAGCGGTAGGCCAGTGGTTAGCGCACTGGGCTACGAATCTGGCGACCCGAGTTCGAATCTCGCTCACGGCCAACACCAGTGACGATTTTCTGAAACCGGTCCTGGGCCTCCCCTAGGTCGACTCAGCCTCAAATGAGTACCTAGTGCGGTGTGTAAACATCCCCACTAGGGAGACAAAGGCGGCCGGGCGTGGTGCTGGTCACCCACCCCCTCGTGTGCCGTGTCGACCTTCATAGGTGCTCGCTAACAGCACTTGTCCCTACAGTCTGTTAAGGCTATATAGGGGATCTTTGTCTCTTTGTCTTTGTTTAGTGGTGGTAGAGGTAGTGGAGGCGGTGGTGGATGTGGTGCTGCACCCAACGCTGGGCTCCATCGGAGTGGTTACCCTGCGTGGGCCCTGAGCACACGCCACAAAGCTGCCAGCTTCCTTCACTCACGCCGAGTACAAATCTCTGGATCACAGACGTTTGCTGAAAAGACCCTGGGAAATGTTTTTTCAACCATCATTCCGCTCTGCGTCGCTCTGTCCTGCCTGGGGGGCAGCCTCGGGTCGTACTTCACGTCACCCAGGTGAGACGTACCCATGAACACACACCATCCAATGAAGCATACATAATACACATTCATATACAAATTCCATATGCCTATGGCGGGCCAGGTTTTTTTTCCCAATTAGTATTACTGTACTGTGATGTGCTGTCATGCTGCACGTGTACGGTCAAACCCCAAAAGGTACAGGCTCCCTTGATGGACCGGCTTGCCAGCTTGTTCCTGTGTCTCATTCCAGTCGAACTTTACCAACAAAGTCATGATCAAGAGAGCAATGAGGCCCAGCCTCACGTGTATCATTCATTCTCAGTCCCTCGCCTTAATCCTATAGAGGGTTTGTGGTGAACCGGAGTCTATCTTAGCAGACACAGGATGCAAGGTAGGGGCAAAACCTGGGATAGGACGCTAATCCATCACATGCCACCGGTGTCAATTTAATCAGCATGCCATTTAACCTAGGCAGCATATCTGGACTGTGGGAGCAAACCAGAGTACTCAGCGAAAACCCACGCGGCCATGGGGAGAACACGTGATCTGCACAGAAAGGGACAGGAGCCGGGACTCAAACCCAGGACCTTGTCGGTGTGAGGTGGCACCGCTACTCACCGCGCGACGGTAGCGCAAGCGTGTCACTTATTGGCGAGAGTTCAGTCGCCCATATCGGTCGAGACCAGAGCTCCTGGGCTCAGGGAGCGGCGGGATGGATGGATGTTTATTATTACAGCAGAAAAAATACCCAGTGAGCTTGCAAGCTCGTTACGGGACTCCTGCGACACAACAAACATGCGAGATTATAAATAACCAAACTAAATTTGAATCAACCAAAAAAAAGGTTTACACACAGCATTGCACGCATTTTTCAAATAAAAAAGTCCAAAATACATGGCATTGTACAAGTTTTTTTTCCTCAAAAATAACCATGTAAGATTAAGGCTGTGCATTGCGATAGTGAAAAAACTAAAGCATATTAAGGGTAAACATAATCGACTTTAAGACGGAAGAGTGCAAACAAAAATTGGAACCTTTAGAACACGAATCAAGATCAAGAATCACAACTAGGCAGAAATTGAAATTCTTAACTGGGATCTAAGTTTAGTAATGGGCGGCGGGAGCTACTGACGGAACCCCTCCGGCGCCACAGGGTGTTCATGGTGGCGGCGCGGGAGCACCAATGGCCGAGCATCTTCAGCATGATCCACGTGAGGAGGCGAACCCCGCGGCCGGCCATGCTGCTGCTGGTGAGCCCCAACGCTGGCGGAGAGCGAGCGGCGCAGCATTGCTGCAGGCTCAGCAGTGCTGTGTGCAACACGGCGGCCACTACACTCTGAGCGGATGCCCCCCTCTCTCTTTCTCTGCAAGGGGCATTTAGCCGTTGTAATCTACTTCTTTGCGATTCTTCGAAGCACGATGGCTAGCTTCTGGACATCGTTGTCTTTCAGCTCGGCCTCGAAGTGTTTCGTAGAATTCGCAGGCAATACCAAGTATTACCTGACAGGGATCGCGACGTGAACACTTCTACCTTGACCCCCGTTGTAATGATGTAGGCTGTAACAGCTTTAAGTTAAGTTCGTTCTTTTACCTTCTGATGTTATGTTGTTTGTGTTGGTTAACTCGTACGTTTGTTTTATCACGTGAATCCCGCTTCCACAGCTTGCAACAAGCACACTGGGTATTTTCTGCCGTAGAAATAAACATCTAAGAGCTGTTCTTTGGGAAAGCTGCGTGGAGCGTTCCTTCTCGATACGACTATCACAAAAAAGCAGCTCTTGAGAGCTATTATGATAATTGGCGGCAGGGAGGCGCAGTGTTTCCACTGCCGGAGCGATGCCCATGCAGTGCGTGGGAATGCTGTTCTCCACGCAGCGTTACGGGTCACGTTGGAAGCACTTCGGCGCTGGCTAAAACAAGCGTTCCGACATTGAGCGAACGCGCGTTACAAATTGTACTCATTGTTATTACGTTGTGGACAGCTACCGCTGCTGCTGTGCTTGCTGTTGCTGGGGGACGTGCACACGCTCATCAACTACTTCAGCGGCCCGCGCTGGTTTCTCATCGGCCTAGCGGCCCTCGGTCTCGTGCGCGAGCGGCTCCGTCGGCCCGACCTCCCGCGGCCCTTCAAGGTGCTCTGAGGCGAGGCCCCCCGCCCTCGCGACCCCGGTGATGCCGACCCGCACACGCTATACGCACACCGCTTAGCTGTGGTGTTTTTTTTATCATCGTGTTGCTCAGAGGGGATTTCAACATTGGATTCTATGGGAGACTTCAACATCGGAGGCTATGAGAGCCTTTAACGTTGAAGTCTTCGCGTGTCTTGTTGTGTCAAGGCAGGAATCCTGCAAAGAGCTTGCAAGCTCACCGGGTACTTTCTGCTGTAATAATAAACATCTAGCTATCTATCATCATCATCATTGTCAGAAGCCACTTAATCCTGTACAGGGTTGCGGTGATCCAGAGCCTCTCCCGGCAGACACAGGGCGCAAAGCAGGGCTATACACCGCATAGGACGCCAGTCCATCACAGGGCTGGCGTCCTTAGTAATGTAAATAGTTACTAATACAGTTTATGAGGCTACGTATTATTTAACTTCACACGTAGGTATTCACAGCCGATTCGAATTAAATTCGATTCTTCAAAGCGTGATGGTTCTATGACAGTTTCCCATTGCAACAAGTTCTTAAAGGCGGGCATTGGCCTCTCTTCTTGCTCCAGACTGAGGGGCTTCTGGCATCTGTTGAGCTTCTGGACATCGTTGTCTTTCAGCTCGGCTTCGAAGTGTTTGGTAGAATTTGCAGGTAATACCAAGTATTACTTGACAGGGATCGCGACGTGAACGCTTCTACCTTGAGCTGATATGAGTCACAGTCGAGTTTTGGTTTAGGTCACGTAACGAGTTAAAGATTTTAAAAAATGCGGTGGCGGCGTTGTTGAGTTGCGTGCGGCGCCACCTCTCTCGGCTTTGCCGCAGGTACCGCTGGCGGTGCCCGTGCTCTTCACGTGCTGCTGCTTCAGCATCGTGGCGTGCTCCGTCTACTCGTCTCCCACCAGCCTGGGCCTGGGCTTCCTCATCACGCTCAGCGGCGTGCCCGTCTACGCGGCCTGCCTCACGGGGCGCGGTCGGCGCGCCTGGCCGCGGTGCATCCTTCGCCACGTCGGTACGCGCTCCTCCTATATAACATCATGATATATAGGAAGCAGTGTGTGGCAATATGGCGCCGGCAAACCGCCTGGCTGCCTCCTCCGCCTCTCTG
>JAZEWU010000021.1:2936947-2950577 GCA_036362915.1 Geotria australis
GCGTTATAAATGTAAATTAATTATTGTGATGTGTGCCGTCACTTTGCAGCGTGTTAACAGATTTGTTTCCATCTCCAGAGTGGATCACCCAGGAGCTGCAGCTGATCATGGAGGTGGTGCCACAGGAGACTTCATCCACCGAGGAGCAAGCATCCGCACAACATTTCAAACCCGATGACACTAACCGGTATTAGGAGGTAACTAATCACACAGGCAGGCAGCACAGTGGTGCAGTGAATAGCGCTACCGCCTCACAATCAAGAAGAGCCCAGGTTCAATTCCTGGCTCGCTTGCGTTTATGTTTGAAGTTTGCGTGTTCTTCCCGTGTCCTTGTCCAAACACGCTGCTGCCTAGGTTAGTTGGCCTGCTGATTAAATTGCCGTTGGTGTCCTGCAATGGATTGGCATACCATCCTAGGTTTTTCCCTGCCTTGCACCCTGTCTGCCGGAATAAGCTCCAGCTTATTGCAACCCTGTATGGGCTTAAACAGGGACTGAGAATGGATGAAAGATGTTCACTTTTGCAAAAACTTGATTCGTACGATTTAATATTAAAATATGTATTAAAAATTATGAAGATAATTGGAACTTTGTAATTTTCGATGCAAATAAACTTTTTTTATGATTTATTACAAAAATACTGAAGCATCAATTTAAATGTGTATATAAATTCTTAGCGAGTATACATTAGTGAGTTTTACATGTGTTTCAGGCCTTTGATATTAATTCCACTGATAATGATATCACATCATGAGCGATCACACAATGAACATCAATAAGCATGAAAAGAATGTTAACAGCAACATGGCTTCTCTTGGGGGTCGCCGTCACAAATTCACTCACAGAATTATTGCATGCATAACTCATCACGTGTTTATATAATGTCAAGTTGGTGATATGTTTCAATATCCAACATCCGAATCCTGTGTGGTTATCTGTGTAACAATAGGCACAGTCATAAACAGTACGCGATGGGAACAAGTCTTGTAACCCAGACGGCTGAAGCTTCCAAATGCCTGTAATCAGCCGTACTTCACCTTCGTCAGCAGAGCGTTGTGCTGTGTGAAGTTATACTCCCGATGGCAGTGTAACTTCACGTAACACAACAAATGCAAAATGCCACTTTGAGATGGGAACGCTTGGGAGGTTAGACGTTTCAAGAATGTAATATATCAAACATTAAACGGGGTTAAAATATAAGTCCACAATAAGCTGTAAATAGCTGAGAAATTTTACAATAACATTTGACAAATAATAAAGTCTCAGTAATGCCGCTCGCACTCGAGGTAACAATTTGAGATATCCGGGATGCAATGGCCGTAGCAGTAAATCTAGTCACGTAACACTGACCCGAGTTTAATAAATAACGCATTCCCTGGTCATGGGAACCTATAAAGCCAGTTAAATCAGTCAAAATAAAGTGACATCAAAAAAAGTGTCCAGATTCAAACTGCAAAAAAAAAAATTCCCAAGGAAATCTTCAGTAAAAACCAAAACGCAGAACCATAATCATGCAAGCCGTGAGATTGTTTTACACTCGCATGTTTGTTGTCGCAGGAGTCCCGTCAAGAGCTTGCAAGCTCACTGGGTACTTATCTGCTGTAATAATAAACATCTATCTATCTAACATTGGCCGGTTACCATTTGTAATTGGCGCGGCTCTATTCGCTCGCCGCGGCCACCGCTTCACGAAACAAGACCGACGCCGGCGCACTTCTTCTTGTGGTAGTTGAGTCCGGCGTACTGCTTGAACGCTTTGCCGCAGCGGGCGCACACGCAGGGCTTCTCGCCCGTGTGCATGCGCAGGTGCTGCGCGAGGTACGACGAGCGGGCAAACGCCTTGCCGCACTCCTTGCACGCGAACTTCTTCTCTCCCGTGTGGCTCGTCACGTGCTTCGCCAGGCCCGACGAGCTGACGAAGGCGGCGCCGCAGCGCTCGCACGTCACGGGCCGCTCCCCGGTGTGGGTGCGCCGGTGCACCGTGAGGGCGCTCGCCACCACGAACGCTTTGCCGCAGAACTCGCACACGTACGGCCGCTCGCCCGTGTGCGCCCGCTGGTGGACCGTCAGCGCGCACTTGAGCGCGAAGGCGCGGCCGCACACGTCGCACACGTAGGGCCGCTCGCCCGTGTGCGTGCGCGAGTGCAGCCTCAGGCAGGCCGCGCTCACGAACGCCTTGGCGCACAGCCCGCACGCGAAGGGCTTCTCGCCCGCGTGGCGCCGCCGGTGCACGGCGTAGGCCGACGGCGTGTGGAAGCCGCGGCCGCACTCGTCGCACGCGAACGGCATCTGGCCCGTGTGCTCGCGCGCGTGGCACTTGAGCTGGTAGCGCTGCGGGAAGACGCGCCCGCAGTCCGTGCAGCGGAACGGACGCGCGTCCGGCGGTTTGCCGCTCCGGCTTGAGGCGTCGTCGCGAGCTGCGGCGCGCGACTCGCCCGGCTCCGGCAGCTGCCGATATTCAGCCGGGTCTTCCGCGTCACCGGCGTTGATATTGTAACCGTCCTCGACACCGCCATCCCCGGTCTTACCGACGCGTTCTACGCTCTCCTGTTTGTCCTCCGAACTGCCGTTGCTGAAGGTCTCCTGGAAATAGTTGAAGTGCGATGAGGAGAGGCACTCCCCCTCAATCTCACCTAAACGAGACACCAAGGGTGTACGTCAGACAGTTTTTACAAAAACCAGCACTGTTCTATGTACGGCCCGTTTAACTTCGAGTGACAGGGCATCTCTATCAATCCTCATTGCTGATAGAAATATACTCCTAATGAGGGTCTTGGATTTCCCAAAACTCAAGCCCCGCCTGTCTTCAAGATCTGCCATGTGATGATGATGATGTGTGTTCTGGTGTGATGACGATGATGGTTGAGTGTGATGATGATGCGTTGAAGTATGATGATGACGGGCGATGTTTGACCGCACTGTACTTCACAGCGCAGCACATTCATCAGCGGGTCCATAAATCAGCGGTTCCATAAACCACAAAAAATAATCTTGTTATTCATTGCTTGAATAACATTTACAGATAAGAGGGGTATTTTAATATATCAGGAAGGAAATCCTATTGTACACGGAGTCGCTCGCCCGCCCGCAATAAGTCCTTCCACAATGCCGTGGCTAACGGGAGTTCCTCTGCAGTGAACGGACTCGTCGAAGAAGTGATTGCAGTTGTAATTTTCTCCGGTGTGAAAAACGAGAGTAAATTAATTTTCACTTACACTCACCCTCCTCGAGTTTAACATCTGTGGAAGCCTCATCTTGGTCTGAAACTCCCACAACTTCCAGTTTTTCAACTGCATGTGCAAACGTGTCACTTTCACTTGCAGCCTCGCAGGAGTCAACTGCATCTGTAAACAGAGCGTACATCATAAGCAGCACCTGACATCCCTCACCCACTGCAGTCCCCAAACCAGGGAGTGATCGTGAAGGCAGCTGCTGCAATTACCCAAATTGCAAGTGCAATTGGTAAACACGTTACAACAAAGACAAATGTTCCCCGTATAGCCTTGACAGACTGTCAGGGCAAGTGCTGTAGCGAGCAGCCGATGAAGGCCAACGTGAGACACAAGGAGGTGGGTGACCAGCACGACTGCCTTGGTCTCGCAAGTGGAGATCTTAACACACTGCACCGGGTACTCATTCACGGCTGAATCGGGACGAATATTAAGTTACTCACCACCTCCTTCCACCTTGACAGACGTGCTCGACTTGAGGCCCAGCAAGTCCGGCTGCAGTTCAACCTCCGCAGAAAAACTGCCTTCTCCGAATGGCAGGAAACTGCACATGACTGCCGGGTACATGTTTGAAAATAAAATGAACACTCGTTAGCTCTACGGATTAAAATTTTGAAATCTATATACGGTGCCAACTACTGCCCCGAGGTACGCGATCCTCTACACATGAAGGTGTTGATGGAACCATCAATGAGTGCGTTACACGCCTTTGAACGGAGGCCGACGGAAGTTCTTCGCGCTCCGCAGCACGTGCTTTACACGTGGGAAGGAAGCCGGTGTCACCGGGGAGAAAACCCACGCGCGCGAGGGGGAAACGCTCTATATCCCATGCAGATGCAACAGACGGAGACGAGCCCACGCTTGCGAGCCGGCGGACTCCTGGAGAGCCAGCGGGCTCCCGGCGAGCCAGCGGGCTCGGGGCCGCTCTGCGCCGGCAGGCGGTGGGAATCTCACCCCGCTCGCAGCGCGATCCACCAACCCTCGAACGCTGCTTCCCCCGGGGTTAGAGGCGCGCGTAATAGCCGCCGCGCCGCGACACCCCCCGCTGGGTCCTGCTGCTGCTCCTCGCAGCTGCACTTCTCGACAGCAGCAGCAGTAACGCCGCGCATCCCCGCGCGCGGAGATCGCGGCCTCTAGCGGCTGCTGCTGCAGCACCGGAGCCGCGCCGCGGTCCCGTTAGCGGCCCGGGCAACACGGCGCATGCGCGCTCTTGTGGGTCGGGTGTCACGGGGGAAGGGCTAAGGATAGGGCGGGACGCCAGTCCATCACAGGGCTAATAAACGTATATCTGTCAATGAATTAACATTCATGAATGAACGTTCATTGTCAGATAGACGTTTATTAGCCCTGTGATGGCGCAAGGCAGGGCCACACTCATGACGGGACGCCAGTCCCATCACAGGGCTAATAAACATCTATCTGACAATGAATGTTCATTCATTGTCAATCTACCCTGTTTGATTGCAATTTAAATATATGTTTATTAGCCCTGTGATGGACTGGCGTCCCGTCCTGGGTGTAGCCCTGCCTTGCGCCCTGTGTCTGCCGGGATAGGCTGCGGCCCACCGCGACCCTGTGCAGGATTAAGCGGTTTCTGACAATGGATGGATGAATAGATGTTTCCTATTACTAGCAGACAACGATGTCCAGAGGCTTACCATCGTACTTCGAAGAATCGCAAAGAAGAAGAAGCAGAAAATATATCCCAGTGAGCTTGCAAGCTCTTTACGGGATTCCTGCATTGACACAACAAACGTGCGAATTGATGACAATAATTTGAAATAAATACAAGATTCATATATAAACACATTTTAATTTCACCAACCAAAAAAAACCATGTACACATAGCGTTGCACGCATTTTTCAAATAAGATAGTAAAAAATACACAGCATTGCACACATTTTTCAGGTAACTAGGTAAGATAAATGTTGTGCATTGCGATAGTGGAAAAAAAAACTAAAACGTATCAGCAAAAGACGTTCCGTAAATTCATACGTTGGTTTTCACGACCGATTTTACTGAAAAACCAAATCCATCGGCATGTTTGCACAAGTGAATACTTTATTGGCTCTGTCGCTGGGCCACTGACATTCATGCACAATCTAACACTAAACGAATTCGGAATCAATACAGTAAACGTGCTTTCATAGGTGGGTTGGGGGTCAAGGTAGAAGCGTTCACGTCGCGATCCCTGTCAGGTAGTACTTGGTATTGCCTGCGAATTCTACCAAACACTTCGAGGCCGAGGAGCTGAAAGACAACGATGTCCAGAAGCTGACCATCGTGCTTCGAAGAATCGCAAAGAAGAAGATAGGTGGGTTACATTGGCTGTGCATCAACAACACAGGGCCGGATTACACAGGAATAGACTATCGTACCGTACAGGTACTGTATTGCATAATGTTATCTTATCGCGTTATCACGACGGCATTAAGCTGTATTGACCAGAAAGTCCTCTCACCAGCATCAAAACAATTGTATTTAACACGTAAATTGCAATCAAACAGGGTACATCTAGAATGCTACGGTACTGCTCGGCACGGGATACGATATCAGTAGCACCATCAGTAAGCCACTTAGGCCAACACCTTGCAGGAATGTGAGTCTTGTTTCTGAATAGATGTCTTCTCAGGCAGCAGTGCTCTTGTGATCGACGGTCTAATTACCGCACTGTACAAAAACAGCCTTATAATAGCCACTTCTCTTGTTGTGTTAATGCTAATTTCCTTCCTGGACGTAGTCCACGTGACCAGTTGCTTGTGAAATCCTCTAAAACAGAAGGGGAAAAAAAACCCCACGATCACAAAGATTGTCCTTGGGAAAGTACAGTACAAGCAAGCTTCAATCCTACCGTGGTTTTGTAACCCCAAGGAGAATGTATTGCGACACAGGGCGCCAGCATGATGGAGTCTGGCACGGAGCGAAGTAATGTGACCGTGCGGCAGCGTAATTCAAGGTCAAGCAACCGCGTAACCGTGTCACAGTGGGGAGCAGGAGGTCACGTAGATGCCAGTGGGAGGAGGTATGCTTCGTCAACACGGGGACTATCCCAGCAGACGGAAGAGCTCGCTCCGTTGCCCAAGTTGGTGCAAGATGTAGATGTTTATTATTACAGCAATAAAAAACCCCCTGTGAGATTGCAAACTCTGGAAGCGGGACTCCTGCGATACAACAAACGAACAAACGCGCGCAACAACCAACATAAACAGTGGGTAAAATCAGAAAGCGATGCTATGAATTTAACACATCTCTTAACAACGTTTTAAACTTAAGCTATAATGCATAATGTAAGCAGCAAATACACAGTGTTGCGCAAGACAAAAAGGGCGAATAAAGTAGACAAAACGTGAGTCATTGCAACCGACAAAGGGCCTCGTTTGACCAAAGTGTGTTATGTTTTCTGTCCTTACGCAAACACGGTCCCTCGCACACACAGGCTCAATGCGAGCTGCCGACTCGGTCCCACAGGGAGCCGCCGCACCTGTGGTTCGTTTCCACTCACGGCTCCCACCATCACGGTCCCCACGCGCGGAGGGCGAGCGGCGCTGCCACAATGCTTTCCGAGACCTGATGCTTGGCACTGATAAGAGGGCGCGGGTGAAATGCCCCCCCCCCTCACCGCCTTAAGACTCAGAAAATCAGGTATTTAAAAAATAATTACCTTCAATGTTTTTGTTTGTTCGTCTACTAGCAGCCGTGACGACCAGCCAGCCAGCAAAACGTGTATCTAAGTATAGTAACGAGTGCGCATATGAAGTTGGAACTAATTACCAAGTCGGGTACTATTTAAACATGTTTACATTTCCGGACCTTTCCACCCCCCTATGGAAGTTGTTGGGCCCGCCTCTTGTTCATGAGGCCGATCCTCCAACGCAACCCGCTTCGTGATCAGCAGAACACAATCCAGCTAGCAGCTCTACTCACCTGCGGACTCCCCCTCGCGCCTCTCGCAAGAGCTCCAGAATTCGGGGCATCATCACCAGCACCGTGGGTAAGGAAGGGGGGGGTAGGTTCACTGCGCGTCACCGCCACCGCAGAGGTTACGGGCCGCGTGAACCCGTGGGAAGGAGGTTCCACCGCCACAAATCGACAAGACGGGCTCGCTAAGCGGCTTCTTCGTCCTCCTTCCCCCCACGCCGGCTCTCCGGACAGATCTAGCCAGATCCAGCGTCCGGCAATGACTCTCACCTGCGGCACACGACCATCATCAGCACCGCCCGCATTGCCCCCGATTGCCGTGATCATGGCTCCGGTTTCCAGCTCGTCAGTCGTCGCATAGCGTGGCGTGGCGGTGCGGCTTGCTCTTTCATTCGCCGCGCGGGCCCACCGACCGCCGCCCGCTTTGGACTTTAGACCGGGAGTTTAACCGAGGAGGAAGAGGAAGACGGGCCGCGGGTCTGCCAAGAGCGAGCGGGAGGAGAGACGTCCGTGAAGGTGAGTGACTGTGCCCCGCCGGCTCCCCGTCTGTGCATGTGTTAAAAAAAAGTCCGTGTGTGTTGCTGCGGTTGTGTGTCGGTCGCTGTAAGGAGTTCCCATTGTCTTATAGAGCAGTGTTGGTTTGCCTTAAGTGGTCTCCACTGCTCTTCCGTAGCCATGTTAGTCAATGTGTGTAAGTTTCCACCGCTTTACCACAGGACCTGTTGTTAGCCGATATGTGAAGGATTTGTTTCCATTGTTTAACCACAGCCGTCGTTAGTCGCTGTGCATAGTGTGTTTTCCCCACTGCGTTTCAGGATCCATATATTAATCTGTGTAAAGGCGTTTCCACTGTGTTCGCTTGTTCGTCTCTGTGTAGTGGGTTTTTTTCCACTGTGTTCTAATAGCCGCGTTATTAGCTGTATAAAGGGCTCCCATTGTGTCAGGAGTCCCAACGGGTTGATCCCGACTCCAACCCAGGCGCCTTGGTCCCGCTGCCGGTTTCGCCCCGACGCCGCGTTCCGACTGGTACGAGGGGGGTTTGTGTCTCAAAGGGGAACTTTAAAGAGCACCCCTCCCTGGGACGCGCTGTGCCTCCGGTGCCTGAGTTTATCGGGAGTGGTAGCGCAGCGGTTCGCCTCACTGCGCCAACGAATTCGATTTCCTCTCACGGCCACTAACACCGGAGACGAATATCTCAATACAGTACTCCGTTATTGAGGGAGACAAAGTTCGCCGGGCGTGGTGCTGGCAACCCACCCCCCTCGCGTGCCGTCCGGCCTTAAATACCGTAGGTGCTACTCGATAACAGTACTTGGCCCCAACAGTTTATTAAAGCAGGGGTTCTCAACATGTTTGAACCTCAAGGCCTACTTGGATGTGGTCCACGGACAACTAGGTGGCGCTCGCGGCCCACAAATTGAGAATAGCGGGATTTGTGACCCTCGGGTGAAAAGCGCTCTATAAATGCTATTATTATTATTATTATAAATGCTATTATTATTAAAGGCTATAACAGGGGACCGTTGTGTTTGTGCGAGTTGGTTGAAATGGACGCTGGTTTCTCTGCCCGGCGCGGTTCGATCTGGAGCTTGCATCAGGCAGATTCGAGTGTCCTCATCACGATACTGGAAGCGCTTCGTTTCTTCACTCCGCATTGCGTCACCGACTGGGTGCAACAGCTGCCCTGTTCCCACATCTCTCGCCTCTCTCCCCACATCTCTCGCCGGCCCTCGTGAGGAACCGGGCAGCTCTCACCCAGCGAGTGGGGGCCTGCGGGCCAAAGCGAGGTGACACGGGGATCCCAGAATTTGAAGTACCAGGAAAAGCGTTTTAGAAAAATGGATGGATGTTTAATAATAATAATAATACAATTTACATTTTACAGCCCCTATCACCATAAAAGTGATATGGGTTGTCAGCAAAATGACAAGCAGAACAAAATAAGCACATTAATGAAGCAATGTACATCGTAGGAAAAAGAACCGTCGCGTGCGATTTTCAAATTTATTAACGAATGCAACTGAACGATCAATAATTACACTCCCAGTGGCTCAAGCCGGCTCAGACAGATTGTTTATAGGCTGATCCTGTTTTCTCCGATCACAATACACATTCAGTCACGGGACCGTTAAACGGACGTTGAGCGACTGTGTACTGCCCTACGGCGTAAGCAGAGACGTCGGGAGACGCACGGAGACTTGGCAGGGCCCGTGAGTCTTGATTCGTCAATTGTAATTGCCCTTGACTGCACCTAGTAGTGGCTAGCAAACGTCTCTCACGGCCAAGAGCTCGGTGGCGTCGCCCCCGGGAGCGTTTTTTGCGCAGTACCGCGTGGTGTTCGGCACAACGTCTCATATTTTTCTCCGCGTCTCCAGAGCTTCTTCGGCCTAGCTGTGAGCGAAACGTCGGCCATTGGGGAGAGAGCTGTTACCAGCGGTGAAAGTGAGCTGGTGCGGTCTGGTTCCTGTGTATTGGCAAGAACGTGGACAAAACATTGAGTACGGAACAGGTGGGAAGGCGGGGGGTTGCGATAGAACCGTGCCGGTGAGCTATCCAAGTCATGTCCACCCAGGGGCGTATCTACGGAAAATAGCGCATATGGCAAGCACTGAAATTGCGGCCCTGTCCTAACATCTGACACCCATCTTTTAGATAACTTTACCATAACATCAGCTCAAAAATACAAGTCAAGCTCGTTAATCTTTAATTAACAAATGATGGCACTACGTGAAAATCATCTGAAGAAAATATTTGTTTCCACTATCCGAGGATGGCTTGTCTGACTTTAATAGAAACTGTTTAGTGGCGCCCCCCTTCAAGTGGCGCCCAGTGCACGTGCCATACCTGCCATAGCCTAAATACGCCACTTGTGTCCACCGCTGGCTATCACACTTCTCTCTCGAGTGCCCCGAGCTGCCCGACGCGACGCTAACCGACGCTTCCTCCTCCCGCAGCGCCGCGCGACGCGAATCCCCGTCGCCATGGAGAAGCCGCTGCACTTCATCCGCAGCGATGAGGACGGCAAGTTCGTGGTGGACGAGTCGGTGGCCCGGCAGCTCGCCCTGCTCCCCGAGGGCCCCGCCGAGGTGGTGGCCATAATCGGCAGCAGCCGCACGGGGAAGTCCTACCTGCTGTCGCGCTTCTTCGGTTGGGGCAAGGGCGGCTTCGAGACGGGCGCCAGCACGCGGCCCGTGACGCGCGGCGTCTGGCTGTGGTGCCGCGAGCACCCGCTGCGGCCCAAGGCGCGCCTCGTGCTGCTCGACACGGAGGGCCTGGACGAGCCGAGCACAGCCGAGGGCCGCGACTACGACTACAAGCTGTTCTCGCTCACCGTGCTGCTCGCCAGCTGCGTACTCTACAACACCGTGGGCAAGATCCAGCGCAGCGACATCGACGCCCTGCGGTGGGTTTGCCGGCGCCATATTGCCACGCACCGCTTCCTATATATTAGGATGTTATCGGCCAAATAATTAATGAGAGTTTTATTTTAAGTTGTGGGAGGGAGGAAACCGTAGAGCCCGGAGGAAACCTACGTAGAAAAAGGGGGAGCACACACAAACTCCTCACGGAGGATTTGTTTTTGCTATGTTGAGCCATCTGCGAGCGTCTCGGCTCCGCTGTCGTGATGTCTGACCGGTATCGGGCTCACGGCGATGACGACGATGACGATGATGACGTGACCGGGTGTGTAGTTGCTACCAAGAGCCGCCACGGTCAGACGCAGACCAGCAGCTGCTCCGTGGTGTGCGTCTCACCGCCGTCACGTGTGTGTTCGTGTCATTGGAGTCGCCCAACTTCCACGATTGGACTTTGTATCTGCCCGCTCCAGCCCGCTAACTTATAACCCCCCCCCGTGCTCCTCATGACACCTCCCAACGATGCCCAGTCAGTGTTGGAGGTCTCGTCCGTTATGGCCGCCCTGAGAAACAAGCATAGGCTGCGTAAACAACCCTACTTCCCCCCCCTTTTTTCACACGATGTGACCACAAACCAGAACAACCCGGTTTGAGTCCCAGTACGGGAAGTTAAAGCGCAGCACATTCCCTTGCCAGTCATGAAAATCACAACAGTGCAAATGTTTTCAGATGGAAGACAAATGGTATCAGTGCAGTGGCAAAGCGTCCTTCCTGCTCGTAAATGGTGCACAACTTTAGCTGCACCGGTCCTGGCACTGGCGCCTCGATGAAACATTCTGTCGCCAAAACATTGCGCTAACATTCCATATTGAAAGTGGTGAAAGTGCTGTGATTAAGGTCGTCTCGGTAGGCCAGGTTTCATTCCCATCGCAGGCAGTTTTTCCTCGGAGAGATTTTACAGTTGAGATGAGGACTGTTTTCGTTTTCCTTGTAGTGTTCCATCTGTTTATTCTAAAAAATATCTCTGTAGACGTTGTACTTTACTTACTGTACGTGTCAACCTCGTTTCCGCATGACCCATTACCATGGCGACCGTTGAGATCTCGCTGGAATCGCAGGGAGATCCCCATTAACTGGGTTCAACTCCTGGCCGTGGCCCACGTCACGAGCGAGTGACATCCGAACCCATCTTCTTCATTGACCCGTGTGGTGAAGTACAGTCGAATAATCTCTACGAACAACACAGCACGTGGAGGCCTTCATCCAGAAGTTGATTTAACAGGCTCTTAACCATCATTATTTTTAGAATGTTTGTAGCAACCTTTCAGAGTTTTGACATGATATACTGTCACACATTGATTATCACGATCAGTACACGTGTAATCCTGTACGGTGTCACAGGGGACCGGAGCTTATGTCGGCAGATGCAGAACACAAGGCAGGCTATCGCAGGATGGGGCAATGTAGTCAGGCCAATTATACACATATATAGATGTAATAGATTGTCATAATACAATTATACGTAACTAACCTAGGGAGCAACAGCATGTCTTTCGATGGTGGGAGGAAGCCAGAGTGTTTGGTGAAAACCCACGCCGACACGGGGAGAACATTCAAATTACACGTAGAAATGTAGCACCCGAGCCGGGAATCTACCCCCCGGGACGCCACACAATAACAAATTATTTGTCACCGATTTCTGACTTTACACCAGGTAGCTCGACTACACAACGCAATTTAATTATCGGTGGTACCAAGCATCGAGTTACCCTCTTCGTGGAAACCGGCTCGGTAGCGTGGTAGCGTGGGGGCGGCGAGACATTATCTCCCGCGAACATCTCTCAGCGGCAGAAGCAGAGAGACACCCCGACTCGCTCCCGCACACCCGAGTCGCTCTCCGCTCCCAACCGCGTGGCGCCCTCGCACGTCACGAGCGGAACGTCGCGTTGTGCCGTCGGAATAACGCGCCGCAAACGTGAAAACCGCGGGCAACTCTCCCCTCGTGCGGGCGGCATTGCCCGGCGTGACAGCCCGCTCGCCAGCTCTCCCGTCATGGGAGAGACGAAGGGAATGCTGGCGCTGTCTCTGATGTGGGAGTCTCTGTGCCGTAGCGGTTTTGCTTTGGTGCCCCCCATCCCCTTTCCGTGCTGTACCCGCGTCGTCGTGTTCACCACCTCCGGCCCCGTTGCCCGGGCGGGTTCACCTCTCACCCTCAGGTTCACCTTTCACGCTCGGGGCCAACCCGAGCGTTTGCGTTATTCTTCCGAAACGGCCTTTGTGAGCGACCCTTTTATTTCCTCTGCAATGCTGTAGGTTTTCACGGCTCGGTGTTTGAGATTGCTGTCAAGAGCTGAGCTTTCGGGGATAGCTGCGTTTCTCTTCTTTCCCTCAGATGTGATCAGTTGTACGTTCACGTCAAGTCAAGAAGTTATTGTTTCCTCGTTCAAATGAGCACTCGGGGTGATACTCCTCCGATTTACTGTTCTGAGGCATGGGTCGGAATTCTGTATTCCTGTGCTGGGGGTGAGTCTATTCATAGAACAACCACGAAGTGGGACTCATTTTAGCTATCCCGTAAAGATGATGGGCTGAGTCGACCGGCCGGTGATGTAAAAAATCCGAGTAAAGGGTCGGTCACGGCCCTGTGGTGCCGCAGCGCCGCACCATCGCGCCGCTCTATCCTGCTGCGTTCGCTCGCTCGCTCACACAACCGTCCCCCACGATGGTCTCTCGTCAAGTCTCCATCATCCGGAGTCCGGTCTCCCCCGGTCGCCGACCTCTGGAGACGTTCCCCCATGCCGCTGCGCACACCAGGCCCGGCTGCTCTTTTAGCCGGTAGAGCCGGGTTGTGGGGGGGCACAGTAGCGATGACGATACACAGCGCTTAGGAGAGAGAAACCTGGGTGGTGCCAACAGGACGCTGGGTGGCACAGGGCCCATGTCAGCCGCCCCCTCGCGCTGACCTTGCTGCCCACCGCGTCCCACCCATCGCAACATCCTCTCCCCCCCGACTACTGGGACGACGCGTTCCTCCCACGCGCGATAATGGGAACCGCGAGGCGTGTAGCGCAGGGTGGCGCAGTGGTAACATCCGCGCCTCACAGAAAGAATGGTCTTGCCCGAGGC
>JAZEWU010000021.1:2961778-2991075 GCA_036362915.1 Geotria australis
TGACCCTCGGGTGAAAGGCGCTATATAAATGCTATTATTATTATTATGTGTTTGCTGTAAGCGAAACACCTTTGCGATAACCGAATATTTGGTCACGAATAATGAATTACACTAAAGCGAAAATGTGATACACGAATTCGTGAAAAACGAGGACTGACTTGAATAATTACGGCCAATCAGGGGCCAATAAGAATACATAGTAAAATAGACACATTTTGTAACGCGCACAAATTCCACGCCGGGTTATGGACGAGACATGGATACGGAGGCGCAAGGAAACCGCAGAGGCGGGGGGGAAGGCAGCTATGAGTAAAAACATATAATTTTCCACTTATCTGTGTTATAAATGTAATTTCTGTACGATTCCAATCATTTTTATGGTCAAAATCACCAAATTTGCGGAGCTCCGCTGCAAATACAGGGGGAAGAGACGAGAGGTGAGGCAGCGACGAGCTCAGCCTCCCCTCTGATTGCACAACCCCTCAGAAACCGGACGGAGCGCGGGCAATAGATAGATAGATGCTCGTGCCTGTTACTATCTGTAAGTCACCAGTGTAATGTTAGCAGACCCCTTCATTACACGTCCTCGCCTTCCATAGTCCGGGTAACTTATTTCACGTATGTGTTAAAGATATTTAGGCTCGCCGGTCTCGTCACAACATTGCAGTGAAAAAGCAACAGGGGAGGGAGGCAGCTATCACATCTGCGTCACCGAGGGCGGCGTGTCTTGAGCCGACGTGATTGACGCTCGCTCTCCCTTGCAGTGCCTCCCCAGCTAATTGCCTCACCGCGCGTCACTTCTGTCGTCCCCAAGTCCTCGTGGCAGTAGCGGCTCGTAGTAGCCAACAAACTCGGACTTGTTGGGTTTCACTGCCGTCTTTAAATAGATAGATGTTTATTATTACAGCAGATTAAATACGCAGTGAGCTCGCAAGCTCTTTAGGGGGATTCCTGCGACGCAAAAATAACAAACGCAAGGCTAAAGACTTGACGGACACGTGAGCGGCGCTCGGCATGGCGAGGCGTCTGGGTCGTAGGCCGGCTGGGCCTCGCGGCCCGGGCCATGGCGTAGCGGCGGCCTCTCGGGGTATGGCCGCGGCGGCCTCTCGGGGTAAGGCCGCGGCGACGAATGACGACCCGCGGCACGGCGAGGCGGCGGGCTGTGGAGGTGAGACCGTCAGTCGGGCTTGGTTGTATCACCAAATGGCGACCCCAGGCAGCGGTCGGCGCTTGTGGTTAGAGTTTGTTTTTATCGAGCCCCGTCATCGTGAGGGGGGGTCTGCTAAGCTTAACACTTGTATTTGTGGGGGGGCATCTTAGTTTACACGGTCCTCCCTCGGCGGGGTAGCAAGACGAGATGTAAACAAGATACGACGGCCATGAAGACAACACGACCGTGTGCAAGGAGAGGCGGACAGTAGTGAGGCGCCATGTACAGTTCGAGAAATTTAAATTACATTCGACTTTATTGTAAATTCTGCCATATTTACAGGATATATCGAGGATCTAAATGCCGTTTCTCTCAGACCAAAACCACGGCGTTAGCATATACATGGTCTGCAACACAACAACATGGGTTTAAAAATTGGATAATTAAACAAAAACCGAACATTTTTTAAATATTTACAAGTTAAGCTAAGCTGGGGGTCGGGTGGAACATTAACTATAATTACAACAGAGATTTTAGTTGTATGTGAGACTTAGAGATGCGGACGAGACTTTCACTCGTCTGAATGTTCATACCAAGTACTACCTGACAGGGGAATGTTCATTACAGTAAGGGTCGGAGCTAACATTTTATGTCCTATTTGTGTTTGTAAACATGGCGCCTTGGCCGTGCCTTGCGCCGCCTATAGCTCTTGCGTAGTTTGCGAGTGCCTGGCGCTACGAAGAGGAGGCGGCACGGTTTTGCGGCTCAAACGGAGCCTTTTCATAGGAGATCAAAGTAGAAGCGTTCACGTCGCGATCCCTGTCAAATAATACTTGGTATTGCCTGCAAATTCTACCAAACACTTCGAAGCCGAGCTGAAAGACAACGATGTCCAGAAGCTGAACAGATGCCAGAAGCCCCTCAGTCTGGAGCAAGAAGAGAGGCCAATGCCCGCCGCCTTTAAGGCCAGCACTGACTATTATGTCTCTAAAATGTAGAGACATAATAGTCTAAATGTTGAAGGGCTGTCTGCAACTAAAGAAGAACTTGTTGCAGTGGGAAACTGTCATATAACCATCACGCTTCGAAGAATCGAATTCGAATAGGAGGGCAACAAGATGATAGATATATTGATGTAGGTTTTCACGGCTGGGTTCACGATGGTTGCTTTTCAGAGGTGTTCTTTCGGGATAGCCGTGTCGAGCGATCTCCCTCGCGACGTTTCGCCTCCCAGGCTGAAAGCATCATCAGGCATGATGCTTTCAGGGCTATACCGAGGATGGGACGCCAGTTCATCGCAGGGCACCTGGGGCAATTTACTCAGTAGGCCAATTAACCTAGCAGCTTGTCTTTGGACGGTGGGAGGAAACCGGAGTGCCCGGGGAAAACCCACGGGGAGAACATGCAAACTCCGCACATCAAGGCACCCGAGCCGAGATTCGAACCCGGGTCCTTCTTGCTGTGATGCGGCAGCAATACCCATTGTCCTGCGACACAACAAACAAGCGAATTGACATTTATAAAATATATATATATCGGAATAGCAAATTAACAAAACAAACAGAGGCGACAGAGCCGACAGGGAGGTCCCCCAGATTAGGGGGCCGCTGTTCGGAGCACACTGTCGGCCACGTCTCTGTCGAGCGAGCCAGGCGGCTACAACCGTGCGCGGTGCGTGTCGTGCAGCAGGGCCGGCCGCGTCATTATCGAGCAGACAGAAGCACGTGGCCGGTGGCGTTGCAGGCCCTAGTGCGCTTGAGGGCGAAGGTGGAGGTACGAGTTTCCGCAAGCGTGGAGGACATGGCATTTCCTGCGAGACGGGGGACGTGGGTCTCGACGACAATCTTGAGGCGGTGATCCTGGTCAAGAGTTACAACGTCGGAGGTGCGTGCACTTGCTGTTGTGTGGAAACGTAGAGTGGATAAAACCAGTCACTGAAGGCGGGATATGTGCAGCCTAACTCCGGTTATGATGTGCTTTAGAACTCACGAAGGTCTGTGTAAGGGTTTTATTTTGTAAAGTGCTGCTGGGCATTATTTTATTGATAATTTTTATAAAAATATGTTTTGTACCTTCACTGCTCAATAGATCCTCAATGTGACTTTATGTCGGTGACGTGCTTTCTGCCTTGCTCTTATAGTGATGAAATACTACAACAATGTTAAACAATTTGAAACAGCTATCAACATGTATTTATATGAGATAGATTTGATTATTATAGCAGAAAATACGCAGTGAGCTTGCAAGCTCTGGAAGCGGGATTCTTGCGATACAACAAACGTACATACGAACTAACCAACTCAAACAATATATAACTTAATTGTGTATGCTCGTTGAAATTTTACTGTGTAGTTACATTGTTGCACCATCTTGGAAATTATAACAAACATGTGCAAGATTCTTAGCTGATGCGGTTTACAATTTTTACAAAAAGTCACAATTTATTTTGGCATATATATATGAATCCACATTGGGGTGTTTCACTGTGTCGTGAACAGTTGGCGGTATGAGAGGTGGTTATATGATCAAGGTCACAAACCACATCTATCAACAGAATGGAGGTGATTACAATATCTATATTACGCAGTAAATCCGTGTTATTTTAGTTCATATCATAACTTGTATGTATGTTTATTATTGCGGGTGTTTACATGGAGTGAAGTTGAAGTGATGTACCCTTTCGCCACGGCCCTTCGTCACTCGACCTCTCAAGTTGAATCAGTACGGCAGTGCATTTGAAAACAAACTTTAAGAGGTGGTTTTCAACTTGATTTCGTTGAAACCAATTGAGACCAGGATCTGAGACCTCGACAGAGTCTCGTTTGGAAGTGTTACCTGGATCAACAAAAATTACCTGGGTCAACAAAATCACCACGTGTGACCACTCCCCCACGACCATACATTAAATATCCTTAGCCATTGGTTGGTTCAGCCACTCCCCCAGCGCCCCGCGTGGGCCAACCCCAACCCCCCCTCCTCCTCCCCTCGCCACCACGTGGGACCACTCCCCCACGATGCCATATATAGGTAGCGTCCGCGCCGATTTCCGCCTCTCTGATTCCCTGATGGGCGGCACGGTGGCGTAGTGGGTAGCGCTTCCGCCTCACAGCAAGAAGGTCCCGGGTTCGAATCTCGGCTCGGGGTGCCTTTCTGTGTGGAGTTTGCATGTTCTCCCCGTGTCCGCGTGGGTTTTCGCCGGGCACTCCGGTTTCCTCCCACCGTCCAAAGACATGCTGCCAGGTTAATTGGCGTACTGGCTAAATTTCCCCAGGCGCCTTGCGATGGACTGGCGTCCCATCCTTGGTGTTCCCCTGCCTTGCGCCCTGTGTCTGCCGGGATAGGCTCCGGCTCACCGCGACCCTGTATTGGATTAAGCGGTTTCTGAAAATGAATGAATGAATGATTCCCTGATGATGCTGGCTGGAATGTCAGCAAAACGTCGGTGCCATCTTTTGAGGTAAGTGATGCATGTGCCCACTCGTTTGCTCCGGCATATCGATGGGTGCACTCCACTTACACACCTTTTCACATGACCTACACTCATAAACAGAACCTCACTATGAATAACATTGGTCATGAAAGCCTTCGAGTTAATGCAGGAAATAATTAACTAATGTGTAATTTTGGTGTTTGCTCTTCAGAGCTGTTTTTCGGGATAGCCGTGTCGAGCGATCTCCCTTTCTCCCTTGCAATGTTTTGCCTCCCACGTTGGAAGCATCAGGCGTTTCCAGATTTTAGTTTTTTCTATATACCTAATGAGTGCCTGTGTGTCTCTCAGTTGCATTTTGTCGTGAGGATATCGAACTGGGGAGTTTTTCTGACTGGAAATCTAAGCATAAGTCAGCTGCAAGATTTCCTGGTGAGTACTCAGAGCAATTATGACTCAACTTATCCTATTTACGCGCGTACCTCGTCTAGTGCTGGGGATGTGTTCCTGCTAAACGGGGCGCTGTATTCAACATTGCTATGGCAGGCCATTTTACAACGGTTACTAATGCTACGTTTGATTGACAAATATATGGGAAGTGAGAATCATCGTTCACATAGAGCACGCGGCTCGGAGTGGGAATTGCACGCCGCGTGTTGTTGCGCGGACACTTCTCTACAGGACAAAGAGTGTTGTAACGAAACAGCGTTATAAGAGGTAAACCTGTACTAAAAACGATGTTTTGCATCTGATTAGGCAAAAGCGGTTGCACTGGGTGGGACGTGTGCAGGTCGGGGGGAGGCCTAGTGGCCGAGAAGGGCGCTGGAGAGGCCTCCGTGAATCTGGTGACCAGGGGGAAGACCTAACAATGCGTTCCATGTAACCACAATACTCGTCATCTGTTCACGCTACTGACATGTCTTTTTTTTGCCAATCAGTAAGGTCGTGTCCTATGTTAGCAGGTTTCACAACATTGGAGGATGGTGAACGCAGGTCGTCTAAAAATAAAGCAGCATGTGGCACGAGGGTTCACGCAAGAAAGCCCAACGGTGGTGCCAGTTCTTGTTTCGTCAATATCAAGACGTGGGTTACGCACGATAGTTGTGCAACAAACACCTGCCCCGATCGTGTGGCTCCACTGGAGGCGTTGAGGCGCGAAAGTGACGTTCCGAATGCCGTGCACCCGTGGAGCGACACGGATGACAATGTCGCCATGGCACAGGTGCAGTTGCGGGACTCGGCGCGAGACGGCGACGACGGCGAGGAGCCGTCGCGTTGCCTCGCGCACGAACTGACAGAAGACCCGATGTACGGCGAATGGAGTGCGAATAGTTACCTCGTGGAAGGTATGTTACCGCTGGTGGTGTATGATGCGTCCCCTGGTTGATTGATGTCGGTTCGGGTTGATGTACGTTTTTCACGGCTCGATGTATGAGCATTGCTCTCGAGAGATGCTCTTGCGGAATAGCCGTGCCGAGCGTTCCTCCTTTCTCCTTTGCGGTATTTCTCCTGCCACGTTGTGCAGCGCTTTGTGACCATCGGGTGAAAGGCGCTATATAAAACGCTATTATTATTAAATCAAATACAAATTAAAAAAAAACTACTGCGTTATATTATGCCGTGCGCTCCACGTTAGAGGCATCATCAAACCTCGTGAAGGAGAGGAGGAGGAACGCTGTACACGGCTATCCCAAAAGAGCAGCTCTTAAGAGCAATTTTCATCTAGCCGTGAAAACATACATCAATACATCAGGAAATGTTTTAACCATTTTGGCATTGTTTTTGACACGTGTATTAGATGTTGTGTATGGTGTACACGCTTGTATAACACATTGATTTGTGTTGTATTTGCGGCTGGTAAGACTCTTGAGCTGGACCAGGGCCTCTTATTAGTTTGTTTAGCCTCGGTTTCAATGTTGTTAGCATTTCCACTCAACTGTTTCACACACATACATTGTTGTTTTCAACAGGGTTTTTGGACACGGATAAAGTTGTTATTTTTGAAGAGCAAGCGGTTAATGCCAGTCCTCGTTCCAACACTTTGTGTCACGACCGTGGTGACGTCGCTGCAGCGGTTGAACATGATTCTGGAAGCCACGCGACTGATGTCCTCCTCAATAAAGGAGGCAGAGCATCCGCAAGAGAAGATTGTTCGTTAAAATCAACAGCGGTTCCTTTAGATAAAGACGCCATGGACACATTTGACAACATGAATGCATCTTATATGGGCTTATGTTTTGAGAATGACTTGTTTGGAGAAGGAGCCCTATATAGTACCGCTGTAAATACAATATACGATGATGACAGTCTCGAATTCACAAGCATTACAGGCATTGAGAATTGTTTGGATTTGTTTGAATGTGCACATAAAGACACAATGATGACCGTTTCTGAAAAACAGCCGGTCATACCTCTCTCAGTGAACGCCGAAAGCACGTGTGTGAATAGTGAACATCAATGTCCGGGTCAGTGCGATAGTTCCGCACAAGCAGGATGTGAAGCCCCAGTTGTTGAATCTGTTGAAGACCGATGCTCCATCGGTGGTGTTGATGAAAGCCGGCGAGAACATCGTCCTTGGGGCAAAGCTATGGAACTACACCCTGGTGAGACGTCGATAACGGTACCCGCACAGTGTTCTTTTGAAGGAAATGTTGAACCACTGAGACGAATGGAAGAAGATGCCACTTTAAATGCTATTTCATTGAATGTCGATGGAAATCAGACAACTCTGATTGAACCGGAATCACTGATCAACGTGCAAAAAAATGGCATGGGCATTGAACAACAGTGCGCTGTTGAGCATTCAGTGGTGCAAACATGTGACATTGTGAACAAACTACTGTGGGATTCCAGCGTCACCAGTAATTTAAAAGAAGCAATGAATCGCACCAGTGTTTCTGATAAAGAGATTCTAGCTCCAGAAGCAGAAGTGCTAATTGGGAGTGGGACCCCTGTAGATAAAACTGGTGCTGAGCACGATGATGATGAAGCCTCCTCGGCCCTGTATCCAAACGCCAGTGAGAGCCCGTACGTTGCGCGGAACACGGAGAAGCAGAGCCGTGCCGCGGCCAATTTCGCAATGCCGCTGAGCTGCAGACAAAATCCATCGGGGGTCTGCATGGCAGATTGTGCACTCGAAGACCGTCTGGGCTCTGGAAAATCTGACATCTCTCTGACCGACAACATTTCTGCGAGGCCTTTAACAACGATTGTAGAGCCGGAAAAAAAAGTAACTGAAGCATGTGACGAGTTAGGTGTGACGGACAGAAACACCAAACGAAGTGTATATGTTGACTGTCGGAACACCTTGGTGATTTGTCATTGCATGGTTAATGGTTATCACAACTGTGGTGAAGTAAACGGCCAGTGGTCTGCAGACGAAAACCGGGCCAGCATTGAGTCGGTTTTGGGCTGCGTTGCAAAATTTGCTTGTGAGAACACAGAGAAATCGGAAGAAGCGATACGGCCAGTGCTGCAACTCATTAGAGTCAAAATTACCGATCGTCACAACGCCAAACACAGCGAACTGAGAACCACGCCCGGTGGGGTGAAACGGAAGTCATCCGCGCTGAGCGAGACGGATCCCGTAGGCGCTCTCGCTGAAGAGAGGGATCCAAAGTCAGGAGCTAGAGCCGATATCACTTGGCAGTCTTCACCGAATGCGACGACAAAACAAAACATAAATTGGGATTCAAATAAAAAGACGCGTTTTGCTGGTAACCAGCGGTGTCAAGATATTGTAGAAGAAGACAACACATCCACATGGCCAAAAGAAAGGGAACAAGACTCCCGAACGAAACTTTGTGCAGCATTTAAATACCGGGGCATAACATGGAGTCAGCAGCAGCATGATAGAACGATACACATGATTCAGCAGTCTTTCCAAGAAGCAATATATTATACTGTTCGGTACAGGGAAAAGTCGGCAAAGCTTCTTGAAAAATATAAACACCAGGGCATAACACGGGGTCAGCAGCAGCATGACACAACGCTACACCCGATACAGTGGTCTTTCGAAGAAGCAATACATTATACTTTTTCATACGATAAAAAGGCCTATAAAATTCCCCGATTTACACACCACCAAGTAGATTCATCGCAGACATCCACGAACAAACGTTCTCTCGAGTTGGCAAGGAGCCAGCGCAGATTCGCAGGCGAGAGGCATTTGACTGACGCTGGTGGGGCGCCCACTTCTCGCCGCGATGGTGAAGGAGGTGCGTCTCCATCGGTGAGCCAGACCAGTGGGATTTCTGGAGAATGCTGGTCCTCAAGCAAATGTTCCTCTCTACCGTGGGCGACGACCGCAAGAGAAATCAATCCGGACCGTAGCAACGGGTCTCTCCAAGAGAAACGGCAAGTGGAGTTTATGGTAGATTTGCAGGACGTGTTGATTTTGGACATGGGTGAGTTTGATAAGGAACTGTTTGGGTCTGGTGACAATGTGAAGCATCCTCACAATATGGGCAAACTGGGCACTGGTGCAAGACAACAGCGTGGTTTGGATAGGACTGAGTGGAGTAATGAAACGAAACGACCGGTGGTGACCTGTCAGCAGTCGAACTCAAGTCTTAGCAAGCACCAGCCCCCTGCAAGGTAACGTTTCTGTTTTTAATCTGACTTGCGGCATTCAAGTTCGTTTTATAATTTATGTTTGGGTTAGTCCTCAATGTTCTGGCCAAATATGTTGTCATTAAGAACCCTCCACCAGACAAAACAGCCAACCATTGTCACGTGTACAAGCATATAACGAGCCGGTTGTTGTTTTTTCAGCTCGCTGGTGAGTTTAACAATTCTCACAACTATTTGGCAAGTTAATGTAATATCTCACTTGAAACTGAGTCGAGTATCGTCGGGATTAGCTCTATGAAGTCCGAGCAACAATTCTGCAACGTGACGCACCTAGCCCGGCTTCTTAAATAGGTGTCGTGACCAAACGGGAACAACCAATCATTTAAACATCTGTTCCCTCCTTGCTTGTTGTATAATTATTATTAAAAACAAATTCTGCTGTCTTTATGTCCTATGTCTTATAATTTATCGCTATTGCTTTACTCACAGTTAATCTGTCTTGATGTTGTTGACATGCCGTTCTCTCCACAGCCCTGTGCAGCGCTTTGTGACCCTCGGGTGAAAGGCGCTCTATAAATGCTATAATTATTATTAAACTCTCTTAACGATGACAGATAAATTTACGATCATGCTGTTATTGCTGGTCTTTCGGGATTGCCGTGTCGAGTGCTCCTGCTGTCTCCTTCGCAACGTTTTGCCTCCCACGTTGGAGGCATCATCAGGCTTTTGATCATCATGCTTCTGATGCTTCCAACGTGGGAGGCAAAACTCCGCGGAGGTTAGAACAATGGTCTGCAAAGTGACCATTTTAAAGAGAGCCAGCTTGTGACTTAAACAGCCATATTGATAAATAGCTGAGAAACTGGGTGGCAGGGTGTCTATGCAGTGGTGACATCCACGCCTCCTCACAGACTGAAGCGGTGTGTTGTCCCCCTGTTCTGCATGGGTTTCCTCTTGGTTCTCCACTTTCCTCGCATAACTAAAACACACTTATTAATTGGCCGATAAACTAATATAAAGGAAGCAGTTGTCTGGCAAAGGTTGATGCCAACTAACCGCCTGGCTGCCTTCCCCTGCCTGCCTCTTTACGGTTTCCTTGCACCTCCGAGTGATTGTCTCTTCGAATGAATACCTTTGACATATAATGAATACTGCGCACGTTGTAAATTCAACTTTCATAATACCTTTTAACGGTGAAACATATAATAAACGTAATGTCTAATTGCTGTAGACATGGTGAAGAAGAACATGCCCATTATCTTGGTGATGTTGGCGAATTCCTCACGTGTGATTCTTTCCTCTTGCAGAAACGATGGGAATCGCGGTCGTTTTGGAAACGACAGTTGACCGCCCCGTACGGCGATCCGCGCAGCAGCTGCTCCTTCCCTCCCCACGCCTGCCTGCCACGTCCCCTGCTCAACCCGGATCCCCTTCCACCTACGCACACGTTTAGCAAGCGTACCGATGTAGGTGCTCACGGCTCTTGCCTGGCCCCTGCAAACAGCTACTTCTGTCTCTACTCCCCCCCCTCACCTCACCACCTCATTTCCTCTCCCTCTTGGTTCTTGCAGATCAAGTTAGAGGCGCTTCAAATTAAGATTGAGGTGTCCATGCAGCATTGCATGTCCATAAACCTTCCTCGCTTTCTCCAGCTCGGATCGCCAATGTGAGCTGGAGACCTGAGCTGGTGATGTGGATGGGAGCGGAGACGGTGTGTACAGGCGGTGCTACACACCATCGTTGTCAAGTGTTTCGTATCGGAGGAATCGGGAATAGTGGAGCAAACGCACACACAAGGGCTGAAGCCTGCACAGCCAGGGTCAAACGCGCTAATCAAAGACGCTACTATTTCAGAGTTTATACACATCAACAAGACTTAAGGGATTGCGAGAAACAATATAATTGTTCAAACGTGACCTTTAACGCTTAAGATATATTTGTCAGGTTGTATACATTAAAACAAAACTAGTTATGACACGTTTATTACACAGTATTTGTTTAGACAGCAGATTACAAAAGAGCTGTATGCCTACGTGAGTTTCTATGGTGTTGCTGAAACTCGGTGAATGGACCATACAATGTTTTATCTTGGATTTTGTCTTTATCCTTACTTGCTTTACATGACGTTAACGCTTTCAGAAGTTTTTTGGAGAACTGTGAAATAACGGTCAAAGCTCGTGAGAGTTCACGAGTGGATGGGAACATGGTTGGGATTTAATGTCGTGACGCGTGTGTTGGTGCGCGGACTGGTGCCTGAAACGCGTGTTGTTTCCCGCGCGAACTCGGCAGGATGTCCACGAGCTAAATGCCGATGTCTCTGCTCGCCACGAGAGGGCCTTCGGAGAGAGCTCGTGTAGTTTCACTGTTCCTCAAGTGAAGGAGCAGAGTGACATCTCCATGGTTTACCGCTTGCTCAGTAGTTGGGGTTGTGTGGCCGCAATCGCTCTATTCTAGATGTGTTTATGACGTGGATACGTACAGTGGCCTGGCGATGCTCTGCTGATTGTTCCACCGATTGCTTCTCCTGAACCACAACGTTGCCATCATACACAATAAAAGACCTGATCACAGTATTGGCACCACACGCGGCAACAGACTTGAACACACAGTATTATCACCGCACGCGAGAACAGATCTGAAGACGGTTTTAGCGCCACACCCAAGAACAGGTATGAACACAGTATTGGTACCGTACAGGAGAACAAACTTCAACACAGTATTTTCACCACACGCGGTCTGTGCATCCCCAGCGTCCGCGATGATAACCGCAGGCCTGGCGTCTCTGGAGGAAGGCCCGTGCAGCGTCTGCAGTTTGGCACTGCACACACCGTGGCGCCCTGTGTTTCCACACGGCCCCGGCACGTTTAGTTGTTTGTGGCGCGTGTAGCCGTCAAGCCAAACCACTGTCATGAAACCGTCTTCCGGTACACCTTACATCCAGCGCTTACGAGTCTGATTTGACAGATAACCTTACTATTGAGAGTTTAATTGAGTAATTGTTGATACTGTTTATGAGGTTTACTTTTTTGTTTTCCGTTCCTGTAGCTTAATCTCTTGCATCTGAATATACCAATGTTGAAAATACTGATCGTCTCGTCTACTTATTTATATTGTGCACAAGGACGCTAATATGTCGATGTAGGTTTGTCACGGCTCTCCACAGCTTTTCTTTCTGGGGAACCATGACGATTGTTTCGTCTCCTTCGCGACGTTTCGGTGATAGTTGCAATCAGTGGGGCTTGTGCACTATCAGCGAAATTAAGGTACGACGCTTATCTCCGCAGCCCTGTGTAGCGCTTTGTGACCCTCGGGTGAAATGCGCTCTATAAATGCTGTTATAGTTGCAATCAGCTAATTGCAACTATCAGCGAAACGTACCTTCATTATTGGTGCTTTGAAGAATCGCAAAGAAGAAGGTGTTGTGAGCTTGCTCTCCAACGTACTAGACCGGTTGGAGGAGGGTTTACGGCACTTATACACTGTTCACGTGATCTAACTCATAAACAGAACTAGACTATGGATAACATTGGTCACGAAAGCCTTCGTGTTAAATTCGAGGAGCCGCCAGCTGGGTGTCCAGCGCGGGCTGGTGGAGCTGCCTGACCCGCGCCACGGGGAGGCGCCCTACACCTGTGCGTGGACGCTCGGCTCTGCGCCCTGACGGGACCTCCACTGGGTGTGGTGGTGATGGTGTGGTGGTGGTCTGATGGTGTAGTGGGCCTTGTGCACAGTTGGGGGGGCAAACAAAGACAACGATCCCCCGTATAGCCTTAACAGACTGCGGAAGGAAACCGGAGTGCTCAGCGAAAGCCCACGCGGACACGGGGAGAGCATGCATACGCCACACAGAAAGGCACCCGAGCCGAGATTCGAACCCGGGCGCTTTTTGCTGTGAGGAGGCAGCGCCACTGCCGCCTCAATTCTCTTCTACTGTTTACATTTTTTTTTACTCCCAACGTCCTTCATGCAAGAGGAGTGATGATGTAAGCTCCCAATATTCCAAGTAAGACATTGATTGCAGAGTTCAATAATAATGCAAAGAACTGTGTAAAGAAATGGGAAACTGTCGTGTAAGCATTACGCTTCGAAGAATCGAAAAGAAGAAGAAGCATCAGCCGTGATCCACTCACTGCCGCAGCGTCTCCTCACCAGCTTGTCAACAGACTGAATTCCTCTGCGATGTAACGACCTCCTGCAACGCTCGCAAATTATATTAATCATGAATTCATTGTCAGAAACCGCTTAATCCTGTACACGGTTGTGGTGAGCCGGAGGCCCATCCCGGCAGACAAAGGGCGCAAGGCAGGGCCATGCCCGTGATAGGGCGCCAGTTCGAGAATAAGACACCCGTTAAAGACAATTGTTTACGGGCAGTAAGTGGCCTCGCGCAGTGCTCGTCGCCCGAACGGACGCTGGCCGATGGGTGAGAGTGCTAACGGAGACACAGCCCAAGTCGGGATCCTCAGCCAGCACGACCGTGTGGCAGCCTCTACAGAGCGTGACCCGGTGCTGAAAACGTTTGCTGAAGCAGCAACTGTATATTTTACGATTGTTGGCGAATTGCTGCTCTTGTACCTGTCTGTTTATCTGCCCTTGGGCATCTCTGTTTATCGCCCTGTTGCTCTAAGAACGTGCTCATCTCTATTCCGTTGTCACCGTGAATTGCCCTCTGTTTGTGGCTCGAGTTGGCGATACAGCGGGCGATAGGGATGTGACCTTCATCCAATGCCCCTGAACCCCCACTGGCACCCTGCTCAAATGTTTGCAGAAAAGATTTGCAGATTGGTTGCCCTCTTTGGTCGTGTGTAGGATGAGGAACTGCATTGTGTGGAGTAGTATCTGTAGAGTGGACGGATTCCCGTCTTTATTGATTCGAGATATCATAGACCCAGAGTCAACGGTATTAAGGATGTCCTGCTCGCCCCAGTGCTTATACAGAACGTTTTAAAGTCTAAGTGCTGCTTCAATACGATGCGTAAGCTTTAGTGATTACACTTGTGGGTTCGACTCCTGACTCGGACACCTTTTTGTGTGGAGTGTGTATGTTCTCCCTCTGTTCCTCCCAGAGTCTTGAAAAAACCGTAATTGGTATTGGCCAAACATCACACTGCTGAAAAAATACTGTAGCTGAAAATTACATTGTTAGGATAACACAGGGCAACATGTTTGTTCTGTACAATACTTTATGATTATGGTTAGGGTTTCATCCTGGCACAATTTAATGCGGTAAATTCGTTGTATAACCTTGTGATTGCATGTACCCGAGCCGGGAATCGAACCCAGGATTTATTGCCGTGAGGCAGCAACGCTACTCACCGCACAGCCACCGTTTCGCCCAATATAACTAAAGGTTTCTTACTCATTGGCATCGCTGTCAGGTGCCAGGTCCTCAGGCCGTAGCCGAGCGGGGGGAACAGATGTCGGTGATGTGGTCCGGAGGCCATGCCGCCCCGCCAGTGAGGCTGGGTATGCAGCCACGCGTGACCGTGCCAATGTTGCTTATCGGTTTGAAGGTGTGCTCACACACACACACAGGGAAGCTGCTTGAATCGAGTCAAGAAGCGCTGGTCTAACAAATCACAACAAAGGTCTCTTCAAACACGAGGCGGCCGCTCGCGCGGGCTGTTGGCTCCTCGGAGACACGGCGGCTATTGTTTAGTTGCCGGTGTTACACGCGACGCCCGGTTCTGATGGGTTGATGTTAACCTTCCGTCTCCCCATGAAAAGCCTGCTGGCTATTCCGCGCCTCTGTACCCGCGTCTCATCCCTGACCAGGCGTGGACTTGCATTAAAATGTTTATACCCAGGATGGGCCGCCAGGCCATCGCAGGGCACCGGGCGAAATTTAGTCAGCAGGCCAATTAACCTATGTAGCAATTAATAATCGTTATATATTTGTAACGCGCGCATACTCTCCGGGCGCGTTGCGTCCGTTGATTCGGAGGCGCGGAGCCTGGCTCAGTCGGTTTGTTGTGAGTCGGTGAAGAGGTGTCTTTTAAAACGTTTTTTGAAGGTTGCGGGGGACTGTGTTTGGCGTAATAGATGTGGCTAGAGGCTGTTCCAGGTTGGTGGGTGCCGCGACCGAGAATCGGCGTTGTGCGAAGGTTGCGCGTGAGAGCGGTGTGTGAAGTAGGTGCTGTGATGAGCTGCGTAGAGTCGCGGATATCCCGGCACGGATATCCCGAAAGAAGGGCTCTGGAGAGGTTATGAGATGATCAGTGTCCGAGCATCGAGCGGGGCTGCCGGGGAGATGCGGCCGTCGGCGGTTCTCTCCGCCTGCACCCGCCACTCGCGCCGCCCGTGTTTGTCTCGAGTCGTTAGAAAGAGACGCGACAATGCATTTAAATGGCGTTCGAGTGGCAGGGTAAAGGCGGAAGAGTGCTTAAGAGGGTCGATGGTAATATTGCTCTAAAGAGCCGCTCTTTCAAGATTGCCGTGCCGAGCTTTCATCTATAGACAACCTGACGATGCCTCCAACGTGGGAGGCGACGCGTCGCGAAGGAGAGGGCAGAAACGCTCGACACGGTTATCCCGAAAAAGCTGGTGACCTGACAGATTATTATTCTACCAAACACTTCGAAGCCAAGCTGAAAGACAACGATGTCCAGAAGCTGCCCATCGTGCTTTGAAGAATCGCAAAGAAGAAGATTATAGGCAAGGACCCTCTCTGTTGGATGCGGGGCCTAGTTGGACACCAAACTTTACCATACATTAGACGAGTAAATTGGGGCTACACGGTGGCGCAATGAGCAGTCCTGCCGCCTCACAGAAAGAAGGACTTGGGTTCGATTCCCGGCCCGGGTCGCTTTTTCGTGTGGAGTTTGCGTGTTTTCTCCGTGTCCGCGTGGGTTTAGCCTGGTATTCCGGTTTCCTCCCTCAGTCCAAAGACACGCTGCTGACCGGGTTAATCGGCTTGCTGACGACATTGTCCTCCCTGCGCTGCGATGGACTGGCGTCCTATCCTGGGTATAGCCCTACATTGCGCTCTGTTTGTTATATCGCAGGAATCCCGCTTCCAGAGCTTGCAATTTCATAGGGTATTTTTTTGTGCTGTAATAAGAAACATATTTCCATCTGTGTCTGTCGGTCCCCCACCCCCCGTGATCCCGTAGAGGATTAAGCAGCCACTGATAATGATGATTAAGAAGACAATAAACTCATTAGCGCCGCTGCGAAGAATATAACAAAATAAACACGGGTACGGCGACACCCCCCCATTCCTGCACTCGGGGTAGTGAACGCGGCCGAGATGCAAACACGGATAGCGGCCCCATCCCCTCCACGCCGCGACCCTAATCGCTCTCCGCGGGCACAATCGCCCCTCTCTCCCGTCTGATTACGATCGTAATGACCCCCCCCCCCTCCAGGCACACTAGGAGGGTGTTTGCGAGCTGCGGGGGGCGCTTAGCACGCAACCCCAGCTCTATAATGGGCGCCGCTAATTAGTAATCACTTCTCTCTCAGTAACGGCGTGTTTACCGCAGCACACACGCACACACTCTCAGCGTCTGTATTCGCCCCGTTACAATAGCGTGCCGACAACACGAGGCGTGGTGAGTAGCGCTGCGGCCTCACACCAAGAATCTCCCGGGTTCGATTCCCGCCTCGGGTGCCGCATTTCTCTGTGGAGTTTGCGTGTTCGCCGGGTACTCCGGTTTCTTCCCACAGTCCAGAGGCACGCCGCTTAGGGTAATCCATCCATCGATCCGTTGTCAGAACCGCTTAATCCGGTACAGGGTCGAGGTGAGCTGGAGCCTATACTGGTAGACACAGGGCGCAAGGCAGGGCTATACCCAGGATGAGACACCAGTCCATCACAGGGCACCGGAGGCAATTTAGTCCGCAGGCCAATTAACCTAGGCAACAGCGTGTCTTTGGACTGTGGGAGGAAACCGGAATGCCCCGGCGAAAAGCTTAGGTTAATTGACCTGAATAAATTGACCTCAGTGCTCTGCCAATAAATTAGCGTATCATCCTTGGTATAGCCCAGCCTTGCGCCCTGTGTCTGCCAGGATAGGCTCCGGCTCACCGCAACCCTCTATAGGATAAAGCGGTTACTGATAATTAATGAATGGTGGTTTCTCTTCAGAGCTGTCATTTCGGGATAGTCGTGTCGAGCGATCTCCCTCTCTCGACACGGCTATCCCGAAAGAACAGCTCGGAAGAGCAACCATAATGAATCGAGCCGTGAAAACCTACATCGGTACAATGGATGAATGAGCGATAGCCCCTTGAGCCCGGGGGCGAGTGAACCATGCTGGGCGACTCAGCCCACTGGGCCGGTGAACCTTCCACAGAAACGCGCGTTAACCGCATTGGGTCCTTCAACCCATTCGAGGACCACAACATCCATCGAGACGTTGCATGATAATACATAATGGCCGCCGCCGCCGCCTCGCAATGTGTTGTCCACCGGTTTAAAGATGCAGTATGTGTATTGAACATGATGTGCGTATTTGTGTGTAGGTCTATGTCCTATGTGTCTGCTATTTAGTGGTTCAAAGATGCGACGTGTGTATTGAACATGATGGAGGACACTTTGAAGAACATCTGAAACACCTAATAAATATTCCTCACAAAGTGATGTCATTGTTCTCGGTAAAGCGACTTTGATATGTAGGGCTAGCGCGGTTTCCGTGCGGCGCGGGCAGTGCCCTCGCCCATTGCAGTGGTAACATCTGCGCCTCAGAAAGAACGGTCTTGCCTCTCTGCGCTTTCCTCGCGCCTCCGAGTCGTTCTCTCGTCGAATGAGTACCTTCGACAGTGAATGAATATGTGCGAGTTCTAAATATAAAAGTATTATTATTAGTGGGCACGGGGCAGTAGGTCACGTGGCAGTGGGCAGCGCCTCCTCCCCAGCAGCAGCAGTGACCTCAAGGCGCCACATCGCGTGACTGCGGTCTCTGCCGCTATAGCACCGCGATAAAGACGAGATAAGCTCACTCAGCGCTTTGTGACCCTCGGGTGAAAGGCGCTCTATAAAATGCTATTATTATAACTTACTCGGGGGCGATAGTGCGCCATCTCCCTCAGCTCGTACGATCGCGGGCTGAACTCACTCACACGAGCGTAGGAGACTCACCGAAAACTCGCACGATCGCTGACTGATCTCACTCCCACGATCATACTCGACTCACCCAATAATAAACACAACTCTACCCTAAACTCACAAGTACACCCCCCTCCCCCCGTGTAGCCTTAACAGACCGTAGGGTCAAGTGCTGTTAGCGGGTAGCGCCTATGAAGACCAACGTGGCACGCGAGGGCGAGGTATATGCTGTGTACACCTATTCTCTGCCTGTCGGTAGCTGTAAGCAGCTATGGCTTAGACCTGCTGATGAGTCACTATGGGAGTGAAACGAGTCCCCGTCTTATTGTCAGCAATTCGCATGTTTGTTGTGTCGCAGGAATCCCGTAAAGAGCTTGCAAGCTCACTGGGTATTTTTTCTGCTGTAATAATAAACATCTATCTATAGCCCAGTGCGGAGGGGCCATGGAGACGGACAAACGTTCGGCAGAATTTGTGCAACAAAAAAAACATGGATTATTTCACTTATTATAATTACCCACTTAATCCTTAGAGGGTCGCGGTGAGCCGGAGCCTATCCCGGCAAATACAGGGTGCAAAACAGGCTTATACCCAAGATTGGACGTAAGTCCATCCCAGGGCATCAGGGACAATATAGTCTGCGGGCGAATTAACCGCAGCAGCAGCATGTCTGGGGACTGTGGGAGCAAACCTCAGGACCCGGGAGAACATGCAAACGTCACACGGAAAGGCGCCCAAGGTAGGAACCGAACCGCCTCGGGCAAGACCATTATTTCTGTGAGGCACAGATTGTTACCACTGCACTGTATATGAGCTTTATCGGTGTGAATTGGGGTGTCTGCTAGTTTTGCTCTGTGTTGTGTTCTGTGCTCCTAGAGTGAGGCTAGATAGAGAGGGGGAGTATCAGCCTGCTGTGTATGTTCACGCATCCACGTGTATACAGTATGTGTATCTCGTGTAACACGTGAAGACATTTTCAAACATTAAACCGGGCGACGTGTATTGCTTTAAAATCCCAATTGAAACCTCCACGTCATCCCAACGAGTGCCGGAGGCGGCCCGATCAAAGCGAAAGGTCACCACAGCCGATGTATCAAAATGTTAACGGGTGTTGTCTGAGCGGCGGTGTTTGATGTGCAGTCTGCCCTGCGTTGTTGGGGCCCCGTCGCTCGCATATCTCCTTAAATACGCGCCGACGCAATACACACAGCAGCCGGGTCACCGCGGGAGCAAAAGCTGTGAATTAATAATAATTAATGATTGTAAAATTAGGGCGGTACGGTGGCACGGTGAGTAGCGCTGTCGCCTCACAGCAAGAAGCACCCGGGTTCGAATCCCGGCTCGGGTGCCTTTCTGTGTGGAGTTTGCATGTTCTCCCCGTGTCCGCGTGGGTTTTCGCCGGCCACTCCGGTTTTCTCCCACAATCCAATGACATGGTGATGCATAGGTTAATTGACTTGCGGACTAAATTGCCTTCGGTGCCTTGTGACGGACTGGCGTCCCATCCTGGGTATAGCACTGCCTTGCGCTCTGTCTGTCTGGTTAGGCGCCGGCTTCACCGTGACCGTCTAAACTCTAAATGATGAAGCGGGACTGATAATGAATGAATGTTAATCGTCACGGAAGCTGCTACGAGGCTTTATCATGATCTGATAATGGATGAATGTGTACTGCTGCTATGGTTAGAGGTCAGGCTCCTGACCTCTCCGTTTGGACACAAGCGGCGATGGCAGCGTTCAGTGCTCCGCAGGAAACAGCGCCACTCACGGTCTCCACGACCCGAGCCGAATCCTTGCGACCCCAGTGCCCGATTCACAGCGACTCAGTCGCTCCGAGTTCAGATGTTACGCTCAGTGTTCCGTCTCGTTTCCTGAATAATAAAGTCCAGCCCATTGCTGCTACATCGGTACCGTATAAACACAGGGCCATCAAAACCGACGCTCTATTTTGAATTGCCTGTATCTACTGAGATAGCACTATTTCTGATATCACGGCACCAATGAAACACGGTGACTTTTTTTATACGAGCATACAATGTATATACTGTAGATGTGTTTAAGACGTTTAATCCCGCGGAGCGCGCTTAGCGGACACTTTGTTTGCCCGCATTGTTTTGAGCCGGTTTTCTTCCAGCGTCCTCCGGTTTCCTCCCCACACGCATTAACGGAAAAGTAAATACACCCCCAGCACAGGGCCCTGGGTAAATTCAGGGAGTCTCCGGGTTACGAACGCCCGAATTACGAACGCCCGTACTTACGTATCGACCTCCGTAAAACCTATTATTTTAGAATAATCGAGTTACATACAATGGTTCGTACTAACGAACGGGCGGACTACTTTGCGCGACGCTCAAAACAATGGGCGTTTTCAGCGGTTTATTATTATTACTGTATTATTAAATGTAAGATGTTTAGGTGAAATATATGCTATATACTAAGACAAACATTTAACTAATTGACGCTGGATGTGAACTGTACGTAACTGTTCCGACTTACATACAATTTCGACTTAGAGACAGACTTAAAAACGAAACTCGTCCGTAGCCCGGGGACTGCCTGCACACGAAATAATAATAATGACCATTGGCTCGATGCACGATGGTTGCTTTTCAAAGCTGTTCTTGCGGGATAGCCGCGTCAGTGGGTGCACCGTCGGGCGTTCTGAGCTCCGACGCCTGAAAATCCGCCAACGTGGGAGGCGAAACGTCGCGACGGAGAGAGAGGGAACGCTCGACACGGCCATCCAAGTTTGGAGGCGAACAGAGACGGAGCGCTCAGTGACACGGCTATCGCGAAAGAACAGCGTTGAAAAGCCAACCACAAAAAATCATGATCATCGTACTGGTGTAGGTTTTCACGGCTCGATTCGTGATGGTTGCCCTTCAGAGCTGTTCTCTCGAGATTGATCACTTGACACGGCCATCCCGAAAGAACGGCTCTGAATGGCAACCATGATGACGATTCATCAGACGAAGACATTTCTACGCGGCGTGCTCATCGCGCGCAGTGCACGCTTCTTCGTGGGCTCCGTGAACGCGTCGTTACGACCCCGCGTGTAACCCACTTTCGACTGACCGCGTTTATATCGAGGAGGCTAAGCTGGTTGGGTGTGTGTAGCGCTGGCCGCTGGGCTGATGTGAGCCGCGGGGAGACGCTGCTGCTGCCGCTGTCAGCAGAGGGCATCGGAGATGCGTCCACTGCGCCCCACGCTCACAGCCGTCACAATGATGCGGCGGCGGTGGTGGTTCATCGTTTGGTGGGGTGGTTGGTGGTTGGTGGTGTGGTTGAGAGCGTGGTTGGTGGTTTGGTGGTTGTGTAGTTGGTGGTGTGGTTGGTAGCGGTGGCTCAGTGGTTAGCGCGCTGGGCTACAAACCTGGCGACTCGAGTTCGAATCCCAGCTCACGGCCAACACCGGTGACGATTTTCTGAACCGGTCCTAGGCATCCCCTAGGTCGACTCAGCCTCAAAACGAGAACCTAGTGCGGTGTGCAAACATCGCCACCAGGGAGACAAAGGCGGCGGGGTGTGGTGCTGGTCACCCACCCCCTCTGTGTGCCGTGTCGACCTTCATACGTGCTCGCTAACAGCACTTGACCCTACAGTCTGTTAAGGCTATATGGGGGATCTTTGTATTTGTAGTTGAGAGCGTGGTTGATGGTTGATGGTGTGGTTGGTGGTTGGCGATGTGGTTGTTCGAGCCCACAGAGAACTCAACGACGCGTTGGAGCCAGTCTGTGAGCGTCTCTCCCCACGGGCCCCTGTCCAGCCGGGGCAGCGGAGGGGCCCCGCGGGGGATTTTATTCACGTGAAAACATTTCACCGTGATCCCTATGCGCCCAGTGGCCATTCGCAGACGTCTACTGCGAATGTGCATAACCGAGTGTTTGATCAGTGATGCTCTCCGCAGCAGCTGTGATTTCCGCCTCGTCCAATTGTACAGCCATGATGTGTATTATGACCTGGACACAGCGGTAATACACTCCCGAGTTTTACTGCTGCCTCACAGCAAGAAGGACCCGGGTTCGAATCTCGGCTCGGGCGCCTTTCTGTGTGCAGTTTGTATGTTCTCCCCGTGTCCGCGTGGGTTTCCTCCGGTTTCTCCGGTTTCCTCACACAAGTAAAAAAAAAAGCACTCATTCATTATTTGGCCGATAACATCATAATATATAGGAAGCAGTGTGTGGCAATATGGCGCCGGCAAAACCGCCTGGCTGCCTCCTCCGCCTCTCTGCGCTTTTGAATGAATACCTTCGACATTTAATTAATATGTGCGCGTTATAAATGTAAAATTATTATTATTAAGATGGTTACTCTTCAGAGCTGCTCTTTCGGGATAGCCATGTCGAGCGATCTCCCTCTCGGCTATCCCGAACAAACAGCTCGGAAGAGCAACCATCATGAATCGAGCCGTGACAAACCACATCGGTAAAAATGTGGACAATCCACCCTAGAGCATCATTTAGTGATGAGTTTATATTTTGGGCCAAATATATTTTTGAAAACACATTGAAACTTTGACTGTTTAACCATTAATTCATCTCATTGAGGTTCTGTGGCGTGGTGGGTTGATCCCGCCTCGCATCCCAGACACGCCGAGTCTCATACCCCGCGTTTATCCCGGCGCGCGTCTCATGCAATGTGAATTCGCGCCGCACTTGAATACCTAGATGCCCCAATCTATTGTGATGACCGCTCCCCTCCACCCCACCCAGCTTCCTCCGTCTTTAACCTCTCGAAGTTATTCCTGTCTCGGGACACCGCGCGCACCCCCCCCACTTTACTGCCGCAATTATCGAGTCACACTTTGATGGCCCGCTTGGCCCCCGCTGCGCGGATTACGGGGCGGCACGCCGCGGGACCGCGCCGGTCTGGTCCGACCCGCTGGCCGCCGGCTATATAACTCGTGAACCCCGGGCGGATCCACCGTCAGTCGGCAGCAGTTTCCTCCGGCGGCTTGCGTCGCGTCCAGTCGCAACCATGGCTAGCCACTTCTCCGTGGAGCTAGCGGATCAGCAGGCGGACGCGGAGCCCCAGGGGCGCTTCCGAATCAGCCGCCTCACGTCGTGCGAGGAGGCGGCTGTGGCGACCGAAGGGGCCTCCCCGCCGTACGAGAGCACGCAGCGCGAGATGTACGGGACGCACTCCAGCTCGTCGTCCATGCGCACGTTCGGCCACAACACGCTGGACGCCGTGCCGCGCCTCGACTACTACTGCAACACGCACGTGGCCGGCGCCACACGCAAGCAGCGGCCGTCGCTCGCCGCGCTTCACGGCCTCGAGGGGGTAAGAGACGCGCTACACAAAGACAAAGATCCCCTATATAGCCTGAACAGACTGTAGGGACAAGTGCTGTTAGCGAGCACCTATGAAGGTCGACACGGCACACGAGGGGGTGGGTGACCAGCACCACGCCCGGCCGCCTTTGTCTCCCTAGTGGCGATATTTACACACCGCACTAGGTACTCATTTGAGGCTGAGTCGACCTAGGGGAGGCCCAGGACCGGTTTCAGAAAATCGTCACTGGTGTTGGCCGTGAGCGGGATTCGAACTCGGGTCGCCAGATTCGCGCTACACTCGGGTCGCCAGATTCGCGCTACACACACACGCGCTAACACACACGCTGAACAAACAGGCGCGCTACAGACATACCACACACACACACACGCGCGCTACACACACGCTCGACGCAGGTGTCCCGAAAGACCAGCAATTCTCACACACACACGCGCCCTCGATCCGTCCGTCTTTGTCTCTCCGTGCCTGATTGACTTCTGTACTGGCGCGGGAGTGCGCGGTGCTGGCCACCCACCCCCACGGGCGCCGTGCTAGCCTTCCCACAGGTGCTTCTGGCTAACAGCTCGCCTCCCATAGGTGTCAAGGCACCAGCCCCGCCCGAGGATCGCTGCGATTTACCTCCCGCAGCGAGGCGCGTGGCGTTGTTTCCCCCTCGTGTCTGTCTCTCTGTCTTCCTGTCTCTGTGTCCCTATGTCCTCCCCCTGTCGCTCACCCTCCCTCCCTCCCTGTCTGCCTCCGTGTTTGTCTTTAAGGAAGTGACGGCCATCTTAGGGGACCCTGGCAGATTTTTGCCGCTCTTAAGATTGCCAGTTTCACGACCTTTCAGTGTATTTATTAGAAGCAGCCTTAATCATTTTTTTTATTGCTTTGGTTTTTTATTAGTTTTTTTTTCTGTCGTTGTTGACATGCCGCCCTCTCCGCAGCCCTTGTGCAGCGCTTTGTGACCCTCGAGTGAAAGGCGCTATATAAAATGCGGTGGGGGGGGGCTGCAACTATAAATTCCGACGATACTATAAATTCAGAGATGATGATGATGATGCAAGCCGCTGATCTCAGCTACCATCATGTGTGGCGGGGCCGCCTTTGAAAATCAAATAGTTTCGCGTGATAAAAATATAAAACACAGTGACAATCCACAATAAACCACTGGTTGAAGGCCTCACCACTCCTCGTCGGACAACAGGGTGTTTTGACCATACTTCACCACGCTGGTCAGTGCGCGTCAGCGGGAAGGAGCTCAGGACCGACTTTAACGTCGCTTGCGGTCTCTGCTAGCCTGGCGTCGAACCTCAAAGGTCGGGTTCATAGCGCAGGGCGCTAACCACTGTACCACCGCTCTCACGCTCTAACTGCATTTATTAAATCAGATACGGGGGGTGTGAACATCCCACCGCCCTGAATAACGTACATTTATCATCTTCATCATCGGTCATGGTCAATCCACTGCTGGATGAAGGCCTCCCCAGGCCACCGCCACCTGTCTCGGTTTTGCCATGTAACAATCCACGGGGCACTTTCTCTAGGGCGGATTCCATCGTGACTGTGTCTCCTCAACGGAGGGATGGAAGTGGTGGTGGAGGAGGTGAAGGAAGAGGTGTTGGAGGAGGGTGTGGAGGGGGAGGTGGAGGAGGTAGAGGCGGCTGGGGGTTGAGGATGAGGATGGCGTGAGCCGGTGTGAGTGGTGCCGTGTGTCTGTGTGCCGCAGCTGGGAGGAAACTTTGCAGGAGTAGGACGAGGAGGCGACTCCGGGAACGAGGAGCCGACCCCCGAGGAGGAGGCGGCGGCCGAGAGCGAGGTGAAGGCCAACCTCAAGAAGCTGAAGGTCCACAAGCCCGTGCGCTTCGGATGGGTCAAGGGGGTCATGGTGAGTGGACAGCGGTGCAGCCGGCACGGGGAAGTATGGCTTGCACGTGCGTATAGAGGTGGCCCAGTGGGGGGGGGCACAGGTGGTGCCTCGGCCAGTCGACTCAGCCCGTGGCACCTGGGTCTGTGCCGTGACCTACCTGTCAGCGAGCCTTCGACACTTCATTTGATTGTCTCAAGATGCACCTGGCCCGGCACGAGCCGTGGTGACATCACTTTCGAGGTGTAAAACCACGTGCGGGCGGTATTGTGGATAGAGGGACATCTCTCACAACCATAGCTGGGGTCGCGCTGTCTCCTATCCCGTAAACTCTCATCGTGCACAGTACTAAATTACTAACACAACACGTGTGGAGTGGACGCGGTTTAGCGGCGGTGCGTAATGTGCAGGCGCCGTTCTGCTCACATTCAAGCAGACTGTCTACAGGAATTAGAAACAGATTGTATTGATGTAAATGTTTATGGCTTGTTGCGAGAATTGCTCCTAAAGAGCAGCTCTTTAAGATAAATTCTTAAGGGACGGAGTCACAAAAATTATCAGCGGTGTCTGCCAGGAGAGACTCCGGCTTACCGCAACCCTGTACAGGATTACGCGGTTTATGAGAATAAATAAACGAAGGAATGAACAAATCGAGCAACCTCCACTCGTAAACACAACTTGAATCAGCCCTTTACTGACCCGCGCGATTTGTCCCCTTTTCTTCCCACAGATCCGGTGCATGCTCAACATCTGGGGCGTGATTCTCTACCTGCGCCTTCCCTGGATCACGGGCCAGGCCGGCATCGGTGAGTGTGGGCCCTGGCCCGACTGCCCGGCCACGCGGCCCCACGTGGCTCGGCCCTCTCACCCCGAGTTCCATTGCGTCCATCGCACGTGTTCACCCCGCAATCGCTGCACTACGAACCCGGCCATTCGAGTTCGATTCCCGCTCGCGGCCAATACCGGTGACGATTTTCTGAACCGGTCCTAGGAGGGCCTCTCCTAGATCGACAAATGCGTTTAGATCCTCCCCGTATTTGATTTAATATTTGAATCAATCGTCGTTCTCGCGTCACCCGGCTCTCAACTCGCTCCGAGTTCCTCTTCGTCTCCCGGCGCCGTTAACCGCGTCCCGTGCACGGCGGGCCTCGGTGTGGCCTGGCGTCAACACCGCGGGGCCATCGTGCGTCCGGCTTAACGGCGATCCCTTTAAACCTCCGGCAGTCGTGCGGTGCTGCCAACGCACTCGCCCCCCCGTCTTCTGTCCAATCGAAACGGTGCCGTCTGCGCGATGTTGATATTGTGTCTGCGTTCCCGTGTACATAGCCGAGCCCGCACGCAAATCGTGTTTTCGTTTTGGCTTTACTCGGGTTTGACTGCGCCCGTCCCGGGGTGGGGAGTGAACTCGTCAGCGCGCCGGCTGCCTGGTTTGTTCTCAAGCTGTGGCGGCACTCGTGAACAACCTCCCCACCTTCCCTCCTGCCTCCCCGACCCAACAGGACTGACGTGGGTCATCATCCTGATGTCCGTGGTGGTCACGAGCATCACCGGCCTCTCCATCTCTGCCATCTCCACCAACGGAAAGGTCAAGGCTGGTAGGTTGCCGTGCCGACAGCGGGTGACCTCGCGCTCCCCGGGGAGGGGGGGGGTCAGGGCCGGTGAAGTTCCCCCGCGGGCACCTGGCTCTCCGTCTCGGTGTGCCCTAGCAGGACTCCCGCCGGAGCGACGTAGCCCTCTCTCCTCAACAGCGTCGCTAGAGCGAGCGCCGGTTTTATTTCTCAATTCGGTTGCTGGACACGGGCCCCAAAACGAAAATCGGCCTGCAACAAATAACACCTCTCCTTGTGTGCCTCTCCCCTCCCCGTCTTTACTCCCGCGTGTCCACTCCTTTCCCGTGTCCTCTCCCAGGCGGAACATACTTCCTGATCTCGCGGAGCCTGGGGCCCGAGCTGGGCGGCTCCATCGGCCTCATCTTCGCGTTCGCCAACGCGGTCGCCGTCGCCATGCACACCGTGGGATTCGCCGAGACAGTGCGAGACCTCATGCTGGTGAGTGCGGCCCCCACCGGCTCCTTCCCCCCCCCCCTCTAACCCCTCCTCCTCTCCTCCTCCTGCCACCCTCCTCGTTATTGTCAGCAACTCGCACGTTTGTTGTGTCAATGCAGGAGTCCCGTAAAGAGCTTCCAAGCTCACTGGGTATTTTTCTGCTGTAATAATAAACATCTATCCTACTTATCTTCCACCTCCTCCTAACCTAGACTTGTACTGAGAGCCTTGATTTCACCCCCCACCCCCGCAGGAGAACAACGTGGTCATCGTGGACTTCACGAACGATATCCGCATCATCGGCATCATCACCGTGGTGCTGCTGCTGGGCATCTCGCTGGCTGGCATGGAGTGGGAGGCAAAGGTCAGCGACGCGCGCCCGGAATTTAAACATTGCGGTTTTTCTGAGAAAAAAAACAAACAAACCAATTTGCATGGTTACCCGTGGAATGACAACTTTGGTGGTGGAGGCTTATTGTTCAGAATTGACATTACATGGTGCTCTGACTCCAAAATTAACTATGAGTCGAAATGTTGGTCGAGAAAGCCTACGTTTAAGACCGAGGCTCCTGGTAAACGCTGCACTTGTAACCGAGGTGCCGCCCACGTGCAATGACAACGATAATAATCGATGTAGGTTTTCACCGCTCGGTTCATAATGGTTGCTCTTCAGAGTTATTCTTTCGGGATAGCCGTGTCGAGCACTCTCCCTCTCTTCCTCGCGACGTTTCGCCTCCCACATTGGAAGCATTATAAGGCGTTATGATGTTCAGTGTTTTGTTGTTGGTACTTGTGCAACACTGCCAACGCAGCGGCAGTATCATCACATAACCCGTTTACATTCGAATGCTTAGTTTAACGAGGCCTTTCTTCATCCGTCAGCGGATTGATATTCCCAGGTTAATTAAATACGGAATTAATCACGCATTTTTACAAGTGCTAATAACATCATGTTTATACAACCCCAAACACCGGCATCCTCTATATATCAAGATGTTATCGGGCGAATCGCGAAGTGAGTTTTAAGCTTCCGTCCGACCGCGCCGCGTGCAGGCTCAGGTCGTCTTCTTCTTCGTCATCATGGTGTCGTTCGTGAACTACATCGTGGGCACCATCATCCCGGCCACCGAGGACAAGCAGTCCAAGGGCTTCTTCAGCTACCGCAGTGAGAACCCGCCGTCACCGCGGCGACAAAGCGACCCGCGATTACCGTGACGACGCGTCATCATGCGTTACCCCTTTGCGATGTTTTTTTCCCCTCTCGAACTTTGGAGGCCATCATCAGGCGTTTTCTGCTCGTTAATACCGGTGTTTCGTTTATAGAATGCACGGCGTGGTCCAGATCTCTTGTGATCCCCATGCCATTCTCTTAAGACCTAATATATTTGCAGACCAACGGAGAGGCAATGTAAGCAACGCACAAGTGACACTGCGTATAAACTGAATTAACCTGAAATAAGTAAGGGATATTTACAACAGAAATGAATGAACAAAAGAGAAAAAAACCCCGTTAGGGTGTCAATGAAATGGGGGTCACACGACATCTAGACCACCGTGCAGAGAGACGCATGGAGGAGTTGACGCGACTCCCTGGCTCCGCGTCACCGACTCTCATCCCCGCGTTTATTTCCCGCCCCTCGCCGCAGCGGACATTTTCACCACGAACTTCGTGCCCGCGTTCCGCGGCCTAAACAACGACTTCTTCGGGATGTTCTCCATATTCTTCCCGTCGGCGACGGGGATCCTGGCCGGAGCGAACATCTCCGGAGATCTCAAGGTAGGGGGCAGATGTCGCTGGCTCCATTCCTTCCGCGTGTTTTTGGGAGATGCCCCCTTCCCCCGGGGCTCGTCGCGTACAGTCACCGTGGCGACACCGCTCTCCGCCGTGTCGCCAATAGCGATGCCCGCTTACGGGTG
>JAZEWU010000021.1:2995995-3008540 GCA_036362915.1 Geotria australis
GCGCGGTGTGGCGCGGTGCGTGACGGACCGCGTGTTCTCCGTTCCAGTCCCCAGTGCCTCGTCCTCACCGGGCCTCCCAACTGCCGACCGGCGCTCGTGGACTTCGTCTCGACTTTCACCAAGAACCAGAGTCTGATGATCTGCACCAACGTGCTGGTGGTACGTGCGCTCGACCCCCACCCCCCTCCCCCGGGACCTCGGTTCACCGGGGAGCCCGCTCACTATCATATGAAGGTCCGGCCTTCACACCAGCCTCAGCTTTCACGAGCAGAGCAACCCCCCGCTGCACGGTTCGGCAGAGTGGCCATGCAGCGGTAACATCCGCCTTTCTGCAAACGTAATAAATCATTAATATTATCGGGCACAGCCAATGTGGGCAGGATGTACGCGAGCAAGGGACCGCGTCTTTGCTACCGCGCTCGGCACCTCCAGCCGGTGTCGGCGACGTGGAGTCGCGTTGTCGGACGACGCGACGCTGACCTCGGCCGCGTCACCGCCCGTGTTGTTGCAGGGCTCACGCAAGGAGATGCTGCCGGCGCTGAGCTCGTCGGGACACGGCGAGTGGCTGGCCAAGCGCAAGGTGAAGGCCTTCTACCGGCCCGTGGTCGCCGACAACGTGCGCTCCGGGGCCCAGATCCTCATGCAGGTGCGACTCACGCGACGACAACAACCGCCGCCGTGCGCCACTAAGTGGCGGTGATGTGATCAACAGCTATGTCGGATGGTGGAGGGTCTTCGTGACACATGGGTGGACAAAACATCCGCTCGGCCTCAGCGTCCACACGCTCGCACCGCTCACACCGCTCATCCGCATTGGCCCTCACCCTGCGACCTTCGTCCCCACTGCAGGGCAGCGGCCTGGGCAAGATACGGCCCAACGTCCTCGTCATGGGCTTCAAGAGGAACTGGCAGACGGACCACCCTCGCAGCATGGACAACTACGTCAACACCATGCAGTAGGTCCCCCTCTCCTCGCGCCTGAGTCGTTATCACTTCAAATGAATACCTTCAACATTTGACGAATATGGACGCGTTATAAATTGTCCATCCATCCATGTTATAATCTGCTTGCTCTGGTGAGGCTCGCTGTGGCAACAGTCCAAGGAGGGTGGACCAGACATCCCATTTTTCAGCAATAAATTCCAGCTCTTCCTGAGGGATTCCCAGGCGTTCCCAGGCCAGCCGAGAGATATAATTCCTCCAGCGTATCCTGAGTCATCCTCTAGGTATCCACCCAGTGGGCCTTGCCTGGTAAACTTGCCGGGGGAGCCTCCCAGGGGGCATCCTCAACAGATGCCCGAACCACCTCAACTAGCTGCTCTCAATCCAATGGATCAGCGGCTCCACTCCGAGGCTCTCCCGGGATTGCTGTGCTCCTCATTATTGCATTACTATATTATTACAACCACCGCCGAGCAGTGTCAGATCTTCACAGCCTTGCGATCTCCAAATCGCTCGGCTTCCCGGCCGGGCCGTTCCGGCCGGCACCGGCCCCCGTTGAGGCGGGAGGCCACACCGCGGCCCACCGTCCCGAGATGTGAGCGTCACCGTGGCGTCCGCGTGCCCTGTGCTTCCAGCGACGCGCTCGAGTTCAGCTTCGGCCTGTGCCTGCTGCGGATCAAGGAGGGGTTGGACATCTCCCGCCTGAAGCGAGCTCACGGTGAGCACACACACGCGCGAGGCCGAGAATAGAAAAGCGCTTTGTTGACCTATCTCGTAAGTGGAACATAACCTCTGTGTTGACCTCTCTCGTGAGTGGAAGGTCACCTCTGTGTTGACCTGTCTTGTGAGTGGAACATGACCTCTTTGTTGTCGTGTCCCGACAGTGAACCGCGCATTTGACGATGGCGAGGTCAAGGTTCAGGTGGAGAGTCCGAACGGAAGCTCCATCACAAGCGGTAACTACAGCGAGCCGGGCGCTTTACATCCGATTTACTACCTTGCATTTAAACTTCACTCTCACTCGCATCTTTAGTATTCTTTAATATTTATTTGACATTTTTAACATTTAACATAAATTACACTTCACTGACTATCGTCGCTTATTTTATTCAGCTTGAAACAAAGTGGCACATCTTTATTGTCAATTCTGCCATATGTACAGGACATATAGAGGATCGAAATGCCGATACTCTCAGACCCCGGTGTTGGCATATACATTGACTGGAACACAACAACAAGGGTTTAAAAATATTAGGATAAAAAAACTAAATACTAACAACAAAATACTAACAATTTTTAATACTTACATTATTATTATTGTTATTTAACACGGCTGGAAATGATCTCACTTCTGTGAGGGAGGCCTAGCTCAGGCTCACACGAGGTTGAGTAATGACCGCGCATTCCTCGTGTCTCTGCCGCCGCCGCCGCCCAGGGGACGAAGACTTTGTGATGAGCACGGAGCAGGCGAGCACCATCTTCCAGAGCAAGCAGGAGAAGAAGATGATCGACGTCTACTGGCTCTTCGATGACGGCGGTGGGTGATCCCGCGCAGCGCGAGCTTCCCGCCGTGTGCCGATGTGTGCTTGCGGTGTGTGCCGCGGTGTGCCGGGTGCTCGTGGTGTGCTGACTTGTGCTGCGGGGGTGCTGCTGCCTACAGGCCTCACCCTGCTCATCCCGTACCTCCTCACCCGCAAGAAGCGCTGGCGGGACTGCAAGGTGCGCGTCTTCGTCGGAGGCAACATCATCCGGCTCGACGAGGAGCGGCGCTCGTACGTTCCCGCACGCATACGCAAAAACATGCAAAGGTCCCCCGTATAGCCTAACAGACCGCAGGGTCAAGGTCCGATAGCGGCCACCTGTGAAGGCCAACACGCCGTACGACGGGGTGGGTGGCCAGCACCACGCCCGGCCGCCTTTGTCTCCCGAGTGGCAATGTTTACACACCGCACTAGGTACTAATTTGTGAGGCTGAGTCGACCTAGGGGAGGCCCAGGAGCGGTTCAGAAAATCGTCACTGGTGTTAGCCGTGAGCTAGATTTGAACGCGGTTCGCCAGGTTTGTAGCCCAGCGTGCTAACCACTGGGCCACCGCTCCCCACTCACTCACTCACACACACATGCACCTGCAACTACGGACACACACACGTGTAACGGTTGTCGTGTCTCCACCGTGCGGTCATGCAGCATGGTGACTCTGCTGGACCAGTTCCGCTTGGGCTTCAAAGATATCCAGATCCTGCCTGACCTCAACCAGAAGCCGAGGCCTGAGCAGTGAGTGGCGCACGACACAGAGGCACTCACGCGAGATATACGCAGGGACGCGGTTGTTATGAACGCAGCAGGGTCTATAACTACAGTGCGCGGGTTTTATCCATTATTATGATTCATATGTAGAATTGCTCTCAAGAGCTGCTCTTTCGGGATAGCCGTGTCGAGCATTCCTCCTCCTTCCTTTGCAATGCTTCGCCTCCCACGTTGGAGGCACCGTCAGGCGTCTGATGATGCCTGAGCAGGTGTTGAGGGTAATTCTCACACATCGAGCCGTGAAAACCTACATCAGTAGATTCATAATTATTTTTAGTTTCGGGTTAGGCCGTCTAATAACACGAGCAAGTTTGTGCGGGGTGGTCTTCACCCTGTAGTATTGATGACAAAGGCCGGGACATCGAGGAAGATGATGATGTTTTGATAAGCAAGACGCCATTGTGTCTGACGCAGCATGAAGCGCTTCGAGGACATGGTGGCTCCGTATCAGCTCAACGATGGCTTCAAGGAGGAGGAAGTGGTCAACGAGATGCGGAAAGATTGTCCCTGGAAGATCTCCGACGCCGAGCTCAAGCAGTTTAAGGAGAAGGTAAACGGCTGCTGCCACGGAGGAGAAGCCGCAACACAATAAATAAAATCGTAAAAAACGCGACGAATAAGCTGCGATAATAACAACCCAACTCACGAATGGACGGTGAGCGAGTGGCCGGTTTGGTGGAGCCGGGCGACGCTGACCCGGCAAGCGGTGGTTTCTCGCCCCCCAGACGGCGCGGCAGGTGCGGCTCAATGAGATCCTCCTGGACTACTCGCGCGACTCGGCGCTCGTCATCGTGTAAGTGGCACACGCGCATACACACGCTCACACGTGCGTACACACATACGCGCGCACACAAAAGATCCCCCGTGGAGCCTTAACAGACTGTAGGGTCAAGTGCCGTTAGCGAGCACCTATGAAGGTCGACACGGCACACGCGGAGGTGGGTGACCGGTACCACGCCCTGCCGCTTTTGTCTCCCTAGTGGCAATGTTTACACACCGCACTAGGTACTCATTTGAGGCTGAGTCGACCTAGGGGAGGCCCAGGACCGGTTCAGAAAATCGTAACTGGTATTGGCCGTGAGCGCGGTTCAAACTCGGGTCGCCAGGTTTGTAGTCCAGCGTGCTAACTGCGGCGCTACCGCTCCCCACATACGCGCCTTATCAGAACATTTGGGTAAGGGTCGTTCGCGAGCACCTACGAAGGCTGACGCGGCACACGAGGGGGTGGGCGGCCAGCACCACGCCCGCACGCGCGCGCGTTGCTGTAAGATCAGTGATTGATTTAACCTTGAAAGCATTTTTACATAAAGATTGATAATTTCCAACCAAGTGGTAATTGAAAAGCCGCCAATGTCCCCCAAATTATTAACTCTGAGCCGTTACCCGAGAGCAATGCTCGTCAAAAGCGGCCCGCTCTACAACGATAATTTGTCTGTGATGCACCACTTGCCGCCCCCAGCGCGGGTTTCCGTTACCGCGGCGTCAATAATTGACAGCCGCAGGTGCAGCGATAATACCTATGTGCCGCAAATTGATTGTGTTCTTTTTGTCAAAATTCCACATTCAAGATGTGGGCAGTTTGAGAGAAATAATGCGATGAGGTCAATTCCCAATTTCCCCGGCTTGAGGCTCGGTGCTGGACGGGTGATGAACCGGGTAACCCAGGTGCCGATGAGGTTCCGACTGGCTACCAACCTCCTTGTGTGCTGTGCTGGCCCTCGTAGGTGCTACACACTAACAGCACTCGACCCTACAGTCTGTTAAGGCTATACGGGGGTTCTTTGTCTTTGCCTGCGTGTGCACGCCCGCCAGTAATTACACCGTCAGTTAGCACGCGGCCCGTGTTAGTATGCGCCACGGCCCGCGGTCATTCCGCAGGGAATCCCCTCGTGGGACGGAGCCACGTGGGAGCCACGCGCCCCGGGAGCAGCGTGTGGCTCGCTGGCGAACGCCGCTTACAGCCGCGGGTTCCGCTCAGCCGCAGCCGGCGACGCTCACGAGCTGGCGATAATAGCAACCCTCTCTCGTGATGTCAACAAGAGACGACATCTACTTGACCGGAACTACTCCACTTGACTGTGACCACTCTGGGAAAAATGGTCTCGCACACCCAGCGTAGCGTCCGCGTGTGAGGCGTGTGTACGTTAAAAAACGACGGCGTTTTGTCGATATCTTAGCCTTTTAGAATGAATGTGGAGTCGGTAAGGAAGAGGTGGCTTTGGGTTCAGCTGTCGGCCGGTTCCCTGGGAGGCCGCGCGCTGCTCGCCCCCGCGCGGTTGTGTCTCCCGCGCAGATCGTCAGGTGGCGGAGGTCTCCGCGGTAATAATTATAATAATAGCGTTTTATATAGCGCCTTTCACCCGAGGGTCACAAAGCGCTGCACAAGGGCCGCGAAGAGAACGGCATGTCAAAAGTGACGGCATCGGGGATGAACTCGCTGCCGCGCGGCGATCCCCCGTAACCTGAGCCGTGAACCCTGTAACCTGTAAGGTGGGGCTGCGTTTATTGCGAGCTATTAGGAACGTGCATTGTACATCCGTAAAGTGGGGTCGTGTAAAATGCTCCGTATTCACGTCTCTCCGCTTCCACGCTCCGTGGTCGTAAAGCCCAAACTGGACGGCAGGGGTTTGTACGGCGGTAACATCCCCGTCTCACAGAAAGAAAGTGCTGCCCGAGGCAGTTTGATTCCCGCCTCGGGCGCCTTTCTGTACAACGTTTGTGTGTTCTCTCCCTGTTCTGCGTGGGTTTCCTCCGGGTTCTCCAGTTGCCTCCCAAAAAATTTACAGAAACACTTGTAAATTGGCCGATAACATCTTAATATACAGGGCGCAGTGTCTGGAAAATATTGGCGCCGGCTAACTGGGTGGCTGCCTTTCCCCCACTCCACCTCTCTGCGCTTTCCTCACGTCTCTGAATCGTTCTCTCTTCGAACGAATTACCATCAACATTGAACGGAATATGTGGCACGCGGCGTTTAGGCCCAGGGTGGCATGCTTTGCTGGAGTCGCTTCGCGCGTGTGTTCGTGTGGGTGTGAAACAAGTCGAGGCGCCCGGTGCTTTCTGATAAGAAAAAAAAACACGAATTCGTGGTGCAGTTCGATTCAATCGCCAGGCTTTGGCCTTCCCTCACGGCCTATACACAGTGAGGTGGTACTAGCGGGACAAGACGCGGGACTCCGTCAGGACAGCGTTCCCAAGCTGAGGGCCGTAACGATCACCACGCCGCCACGACAGGACCCCCGGGGCTAACCGCGGCGCGTTTCCACCCCCGCCTCGTGCCCGATGCAGGTGCATGCCGTTGCCGCGGAAGGGCTTCTGCCCGAGCGCCCTCTACATGGCGTGGCTGGAGACCATCTCGCAGGATCTGCGTCCGCCCGTGCTGCTCATGCGCGGCAACCAGCAGAACGTGCTCACCCTCTACTGCCAGTGACGAGGGCCCCGCTGGCGACCCACCCCCTCCACGCTCCGCGACCCCCTCACGGCGGCACCTCCCTGCCCGTCTCCCTCGCCGACTGCGTCCCCCCCCCCTTGCGAGCCGATACGGTTAGATTTCCCGGTCCGTGCGTGTAAATATAACGGGTCTCGTTAGGATCGTGGCGTCCGCGCGTCACAGCCATGGCGCCGCGGTCGGCGACCAGATACCGACCGTGAGCATCGTGTAAAATAAGCCGACTTGGCAGTAATTGTGCGCAAACCCTACAAGGGGTAGGCGTTTTCGCTTTGACATGTTATTCTGAGCCGTCGTGTTGCGCCGTAAGTTTAATTCGGTAGTGCTGTATAGGTTGCGAACAAATTTCCGTATTAAGGAACGGAGGCTGAGAGTGAGAGGCCGGCCCCGTTTCCCCGCACGCTGTTACCATGTATATTGTATTAAAGTTGAGCCGGAACGTCGCGTTCTCCGTGTGCTCCGTGTCAGAGTGCCGCGAGAGTGAATGTCCCCCCCACCCCGGCTCGTGGCTGGAGTTCGGTTCACAGCAATGCCACAGATCGACACGGCCGTCAAAACTGCTGTGTCGCCGTGTCACTGTTAGGAGTGGCGAGCACGCTGCAACCACAATCCACAGGTCGTACTGATGTAGGTTTTCACGGGACACATGTAACGCCGCTCATTCGGCTGCACACTGAAACGCCTCGGAATGCTTCCAGCGTGGGAGGCAAAACGTCGCGCGGGAGAAAGGGGGAGCGTTCGACGCGGCTATCCCGAAAGAACAGCTGAAGAGCAACCGTCAAGCCACAGGTCCCCGGATCCATCTGCCGTCGCGGAAGTTGAAACAATGCTGCGAGTTTCCCAAACCCCCCTTCAAAAATAACAGTTTATAACATGTATAGTAGCGCCTTGCACCCATAAGTCCCAGAGTACTGCAGGATACCGCAGAGGGATGGGGGAGAGGCAGCCACGCAGTCAGCCGGCGCCAAACCGCCAGACACTATGTCCCTATATATTATAATGTTATCGTCCAATGAGAGAATGGGTGTTTTCTTAGTTGTGGGAGGAAACCGAAGACCCTGGAGAAAATCCACGCATAACAGAAGGGGAACACACACACTTTGCAGAGGAAGGTGCAAAGGAAGGTGCAAAGGACGAGGCTTGTGTGTACTTCACTGCCGCAGATAAAGAGGGGATTGCACCTGAGCAATGAACCCGTGCCCTCGTTTTCTGCCGGGACAGCTGAACAGCATGTTCACCCGCAGCGGTCTGGGCTGAGCGCTCAGAATAACAGCGAACGATGCTGCGCGCGGTATAAATTGTAACTATTATTATTATTGTGATCTCAGTCACCTGCCGCCTCCGGCTGTGAGCGTCTGGACTGAGGAGACACCGTGTCCCCCTGTCTCACTCTCCACTGAGGAGACACCGTGTCCCCCTGTCTCACTCTCCACTGAGGAGACACCGTGTCCCCCTGTCTCACTCTCCACTGGTATCTCAAACGTCGGATTCTGCTCACAATCAAACAACAGAACAGGAACAGTTTAACAAACCAAAAACGCGCCTGAGTTACCCCGAAAGCTCAAATTAACGGCATTTTCTTCACCACAAATCCACCTGATGTGTTTGATGGTCAGCTGTTACCTTCGTGTAAGAGACAGCAATGCTGTCTCATGACACAGCAGGGGAAACACTGACGCCTGAGTGGGCCACACAGACGTTTCTCTGCCGATTCTCAATAATCCTCTACTGTGTGTCTCATTCTGCATCAACCCTGCGTCCCAGCCGGAAGTGACCCTGTGACCCTGCCCCGCGGTCTAACAGTGGCTGTGCAGTTGAGCGGACGCCACATGTATAGTTGTGCTGGCGCGTTAAAATAGGATTCCCCAGACAGTTACGAGGCGTGTATCATCTTAGCAGGGCTTTATCGCGGTGGTAAGGTGTGTATATTGTTGGCAAGGTATCGTGTTGCAAGATGTGTATCATATTGACAAGATATGTGTCGTGTTGGCAAGGTGTGTATTTTGGTGACACGGTGTTATGGGGTGAGGTGTAGGGGGCGCGTGGGCTGCCGCTCCCTGTGTTGTACGTATTGATTTAGCTTTAATTTGTTGTACATTTGTCACTTTTCATCTGTTCCTTTTCTCTTAGGTTGGTGGTTTGTTTCTGTGTAACTTTGGTGTTTGTTTTGTTGTCTGCCATGCTCGTATTGCTTGCTTTTTGTTGTCTGTTTTGCGCGGCCTACTCCTGGCCCAGTCATGCCTTGCCTAAACTCGCCTCGTAGTGTCGCGTATGAAAGTTGTGTTTTGTTGTTGTGGGTGCCTGCGTTTTTTTGCTGTTGCGTGTTCTTGTGCTTCAATGTTGTTTGTTTAATTTGGATTGGCGTTGTTTCCCCCTCGTGTCTGTCTCTCTGTCTTCCTGTCTCTGTGTCCCTGTGTCTCTCCCTGTTGCTCACCCTTCCTCCCTGTCTCCCTCCGTGTTTGTCTTCAAGGAAGTGACGGCCATCATAGGAGACGCTGGCAGAATGTTGCCGCTCTTAAGATTTCCAGTTTCACGACCTATCAGTATATTCGAAGTAGCCTTAATCATTTATTTTCTGTTGCTTTGTTTTTTATTGTTTTTTCTTTCGTTGTTGACATGCCGTCCTCTGCGCGGCCCTTGTGCAGCGCCTTGTGACCCTCGGGTGAAAGGCGCTATATAAATTGAAATTATTATTATATTGGTGGCAAGGCGTGTATCGTATTGGCAAGGCATCATGTTGGCAAGGCATCATGTTGGCAAGGCATGTGTCATGTTGGCAAAGTGTATACTGTGTGGGTTAGGGGTCACGCATGGGGGAGAGACATCGTGAGCTCGTCTGTTCCCAATGTAAGGCAGAGACTCGGTGGTGCGATACCATCCGGCGTGTCATACCACAGTGCACTCGACTCGGTTCGTTCTCCCGACGAGGCAGCTGCAGCAATGGAACTCTTTTGAGAAATCCCCAAAATCATCTCCTGTTGACCCAACAGGATAGAAGAGTCACACCAGAAAGTGGAGTGGCAGGTCGCGTGCGGTGGGGGAAAGTGTGGGTATTCCAACACGTCTAGCCAACATGGAAGAGGAGGCCACAATACTCTATAGAAGGGCTGCCGGCAGCCCCCACTGTGACAGTTCCTTCTGCCAGCGATGGCCACGCACCGGAAATTGCAAGGCTCCACCTTTACCTATCACGGATTCTTTTACAGTATCATGCATTATTATACAAGGTATCATTAACGTTTTATTGTTCTATTTATTAGATGAAGGAATTGTTATACTGTATAAACATATCCATGTTGTATCCTCTCTCTTCGCCCAGTCTGCTCCCAACCTCTGCAATATTTCCTATGTTGAGAATTGTCCCCATATAGCGCGATTTCCGTTAACGCCCTGATGTTTAGGAACGTATCTACCGCGGTGGTTGGGTCACCGCAGCGCCTCGTCCTCACTGAGGTCAAACCCACGGCCAGTTCAAGCGGCGCGCTGGCCCAACCCCCGTCGATACACATGCACAACAAAGCCATAGGTAGCGTCGCGTCTGCTTCCCTGGTGACCTTGATGTCGCGAGATCAGGCAGCGGCCTTGGAGCGAGCGGGGAGGGAGGTCACGGGCCCGCAAACCCACCTCCACGTCAACACGGCCCGCGATGCCAAGCCGCGCCGATACGAGCGGAGCATTAATTTAATGACCCCCGCGCGGTATGTTTTTTCTTCTTCTTCTGCACGAGCTATAAAACGATAAAATAAAAAACGGTCTCGATATTTGTGCAGCCCCAGGAGTGAGAATGGCGGGGGCGCGGTCACATTTCGGCGGGGGGGTGAGGCTGGCACGATGGCACGGCGAGTGCGGGCGAGCGAGAGGGGTTTGGCCCGGAGATGTGGCCGCGCGTCGCCAGCGATAAGGCACGGCACCGCGTGTGGGGCCCGCGCCTGGCACGCGTGCGGGCCACGCGCCACGATGGGCCTTTGTGTGTACACTTTGGATGTGTGTATGTACACTTTGATTTATAGGTGCTGCTCGTTAACAGCACTTGACCCTACAGTCTGTTGAGGGTACACAGATGTAGATGTTTATTACTACAGCAGAAAAAATACCCGGTGAGCTTGCAAGCTCTTTACGGGACTCCTGCGAGTCGTTCTCTCGTCTTCTTCTTTGCGATTCTTCGAAGCACGATGGTCAGCTTCTCTCGTCGAATGAATACCTTTGACATTGAATGAATATGTGCGCGTTATAAATGTAAAATTATTAATATAATTACTATGCGGGGGGAACATTTGTCTTTGTGACTTTAATTCCCGCTCACGGCCAACACCAGTGACGGTTTTCTGAACCGGTCCCGGGCCTCCCCAACTCTGATTTAAAAAGCACTCAATCCTCCCAACGAATGTTGCGACAATGTACTTCAATCTTAATCTTAGATTGAATCGATGTACTTTAACAGAGCACCGAGCAGTAAACAAACGTTCTCGTGTACATGACTTCTTTACATTGTGAAACTATTGTGGAATGGTTCGTGTGCCGAACGTGGCTCGACATTGTCCCCCCCCCTCCCGTGTCGGGGTGACTAGGGGGCTGCAATTGCCTTGGTCGCGCCACCGTTAAGACGGCTCCTGGCAGCCCGTGGCTATACACGAGGCGTCGCCGCTGTAAGGGAGAACGGGCGCTGGGCTTGATTGCGACTTCTCTTCTCGTTTGAGTTTTATGTCTTGGGAAAAGCGCGGCAGCCAATACTAAAATTCAGTGCGGCATAAACGCGACCGTCCAAGGGCACCCAGTGGTTGGTGCAGGGCGAGGTCTGCTGCCAGCCACGCAGCGTGGGCACACCAAGACGCACACACACACACCCCGGACACAGACACTCAACGGAGACGCACACACACACCCCAAAGACACGCGCATACACCGGAGACACACACACACACACACTGGAGGCACACACACAGCAGAGACGCAGACACACGCCGGAGGTTTTCTGTCACACGTATAATCACTCGACATTAACGAGCTGAAACATCTCAAAATCACAACCCAATGTTGCAGGACTCATCACGGAACGTCACTCTGTTGCCCACGCACTCCCCTCTCATCCCATTCCACTCCCTTCCGCGCGCTCGCTGCTCCCTGTACCCAAGGTTTTCCGTCGCAGCTCTCAGTCGAACCTCGCCACGTGTGGGCTCCGCTCCTTCCCCCGTACATCCGTGCTGTCCACTCCCTGCCGGTCCCTGTCTGAGTCCCGACTCAAGACCCTCTTCCCCTCTGCCTATGACTGGGTCTTCTCTCAACAAAACAAGTATGTGTACATTGTATACACACGCGCTCGCGCGCCTCGGTCTCAGCATGGCGAGCTCTGTGTGTGATCGCGCATGCCAGCTGTAGGCTCAAAGAGCTCGACGTCGAGGTCTGAAGACCACAGTCCCGTAAAGAGCTTGCAAGCTCACTGGGTATTTTTCTGCCGTAATAATAAACATCTATCTATCAACAACGAGGCGGCTTCAGGAGACACACAGTGTCGTTTTTCTATCCATCTTCCTCTATTGAAGGAGCGCAGGCTACGGTGGTTTAGAGATGCTCTTGAGAAACCTGAAGATGCCTCCAACGCGGGAGGCGAAACGTCGCGAAGGAGAGAGGAGGAACGCTCCACACGGCTGTCCCGAAAGAGCAGCTCTCGAGAGCAATTCTCATCGCACGTCAAGCCGTGACACCCTATATCAACACAGTGGTTTACTATCGGGCACGCGGAACGGGTTGCACGAATGAGCTAAGGGTTTTTTAGGGATCAATGAATTGTCGGTTACAAGACATCTGTGTGATGACCGCGCGCCACTGCTTGCCGCAGCATCTTGCGTCGT
>JAZEWU010000021.1:3008635-3026328 GCA_036362915.1 Geotria australis
CTGGATCCGAGCCGCACGGAGCACGGCTTGGCGAGAAGGCAAGAGCGAGAGCTGTGATTGAGACCTAACCCTGAGCCACTTGACGCGGCGACTTATGAGTAATGCACCACCACTATACATTTATCGCTACGCCGGTTAATGTGAGAACGGCTCTGGGGGTTTTACATTCGGCAAACACGACTCGCTTAAAGACGCGGCTATTCCGAGACCTTAAACAGTTCTGCGCATTGTGCAAGCGCCACTAACCGTAGAGTTACGACCGCGGTGAAGTGTAATTGCGGCATCGCGGTGGATGCGAGACTGTGAGGGTGCCGCAACTTGTTGTGGCTGCTGCTACGGAGGCCAGTTATGGGGGGTGGTTGTGGTGTTGTGTCTGGAGTGAGCGCTAGCGCGGTGGTTAGCACGCTGGGCTACAAACCTGACGGCGCCGAGTTCGAATCCTGCTCACGGCCAACAACCAGTGACGTTTTTTTTCTTCTCAACCGGTCCTGGGTTTTCCCTGGTTAGATTCAGGTGAGTACCTAGTGCGGTGTGTAAACATTGCCACTAGGGAGATGAAAGCAGCCGGGGTGTGTTGCTGACCAACCACCCCCTCGTGTGCCGTGTCGGCCTTCATAGGTGCTCGGTAACGGCACTTGACCCTAAAGTATGTTGAGGCTGTACGGGAGATCTTTATATTTGGTTTGGCTACGATTGTTAAAGGTACCCATATATTCCCAGTTTGTGTGCTGCGTCTCTCAAGCGCTTGAGCCCAACGGGCCTCAAGCCACAGGAGAGCCACAATGATTAACGCAGGGAGCCCCGCCAGATAGTGATCACAGTCCGCACAATCAGCTGTTACTGCGACTCGCAACACCATTACTGAAATCCATTCAGGGATTAAGGGCCCAGCACATGGTTATTGTTAAACATTACCACCTAATTTTTGTGCCCACTGGGCGATCAGATAAAGGAATCACACACATAGCTTGCATCCGTCATTAAGCACATTAATCATTACGTGCATTCACACCTGGAATGAATGGGTGCAGGAGGATCCAGTCAGTTTTCTCCCTGGGTCGCGAGGTGGTTAGTTTACAAGTGCTCACCAACCAAGTGCCTGGTTCAATGCGATTGAGTCGTCGGGTGCTGGTCCATTGATACGGCAGAGTGGCGGCAGGGTGTCTATGCGCAGTGGTAACATCTGCACCTCACAGAAAAAAGGTCCTGCCCGAGGCAGTTCGATTGCCGCCCTACGCGCCTTCTGGGCGGAGTGTGTGTGTTTCCCCCTTGTTCTGCGTGGGTTTCCTCCGGGTATTCTCCGGTTTCCTCCCACAACTTAAACACTCTTAATTAATTGGCCAATACCATCATAATATATGTCTAGCGGGTTGGCGCCAGCTGACTGCGTGGCTGCCTCCCTCCACCTTTCTGTGGTTTCCTCCAGCGCCTTGGGACCTCTTAGTGAAGGTCGCTACTATATAAATGTATTACTTTATTATTATTATGTACTCGCGCATTTTTACGACAGATACTGTAAATTGAGACCACGGTTATTTGATGAAACTGGAGTTTTAATTGTTAGTAATAATGTAGTAGTTTTACACCTAAAAGTTGCAAATAACTAACCGTTATGACTTATGAGTGTCGCGGCTTGTATTCCTCTCGGTGATTACATATCCAGAGTGTGTTACCGTCCCCATTCAAGAAATGAACCTTCCAGATTGTCCGCCACGCTTCCATCGTAAGGGGGCGACACGGTGGTGGGGTGAGGAGCGCTGCCGCCTCGCAGCAAGAAAACCCGGGTTCGAGTCCCGGCTCAGGTGCCTTTCTGTGTGGAGTTTGCATGTTCTCCCCGTGTCCGCGTGGGTTATCGCATGCAGCTCTGGTTTCTTTCCACAGTCCAAAGACAAGCTGCTGCCGCCTCGGTTAATTGCCCAGACTAAATTTGGCTCTGGTGCCCTGTGATGGATTGGCGTCCCATGCTGGGTATAGCCTTGCCCTGCACCCTGCGTCTGCCGGGATAGGCTCCAGCTCACCGCAACCCTGTGCAGCGTTAAACGGGTACTGATAATGCATGAATGCTATCGTGGCGACCCAACGTGGTCCAAGCAAGAATTCGGGGGACTGTGAACCCTGCTCAGCAGACAAGTAGGCATTTCGTAATCCCCACACAGCCAAATGAGCCAGACTCCTCTTATCTGCACGGCACCCTGTAACTCGACATGCCTAATGTTCATCAGCATCGACTACAGCTGATAGCTCTTGGTTAGATAGCATCGGTACCTACTACCAATGGTAGCCCTTCACAATACGGAGCCGCGAGGCACGAGTATTGCAGAGCAGTCCATTGTCGGAAACCGCTTAATCATGTACAAGGTCGCGGTGATCCGGAGCCTATCCCGGCAAACCCAGGGCGCAAGGCAGGGCTATATGCCAACACCGGGGTCTGAGAGTAACGGCATTTCGATCCTCTATATGTCCTTTACATATGGCAGAATTGACAGTAAAGTTGAATTGAATTGAATGTTGCAGCTTGCCGCATGACAGACATAGAGACAGACACCCAGTGAAGACATCTATTCCGTGTAGGCCTCTCTGGCTAAACCACGCACGTGCACCCCGCGACTCTCCTCACGTGTCAGAGGCCGAGCTGAAAGACAACGATGTCCAGAAGCTGACCATCGTGCTTCGAAGAATCGCAAAGAAGAAGCAGCGCAAGTAGGACGCTCCGTGTGTGACACGTGTCAGCGGCAGGAGGAGGAGGACGCTGTGTGTGTGACAGGCGGAGAGGATGTTTGTATTTTGCAAGAAGGGACATCTCCCGGAGCAGACGCAACGAATGTGGGGACATCGTCACCAGCGGGATGGGGCAGTCTGAACATGTCGAGTCGCAAACACGTGGAGACGAAGCCTTGTTCTGCCATTCAAATAAGACACGTGAACAAAACGTGGCCAATTCTTAACTACTTCAGCACACTGGTGTGTTGGAGAGCGAACCCACAACTTTTACAATGAAGATACGACGTTGCGCTGATAGCTGCAATCAGCTTCTTCAGGTATCTAGAGCAAATGTTGTATGTTCGCCCTCTAATATGCAGGTGTGCTGAGGTAGTAAAGAATCGGCACTTTTTTTTCACGTGACGGGTTTTCGACATTTAATTTTTACGTGACCTAACCCATAAAATGGATCCATTATGGATAACATTAGTCACGAACGCCTTCATGTTAAGTGAGACAACACCTATTTGAAGATATGTGGACCAAATAACCAGGCACAGCGAGTAGCGCCGCTGCCTCACTGCAAAGAGGACCTGGGTTTGAGTCCCGGCTCTGGTGCGTTTCTGTCCACAATTGTCATGTTCTCCCCGTGTCTGCGTGGGTTTGTGGCACTCCGGTTTCCTCCCACAGTCCAAACACATGCCGCTGAATATGTTAATTGGCCTGCGGACTAAATTGCCCCCGGTGCCCTGTGATGGATTGGCGTCCAATCCTAGGTATAGCCCTGCCTTGCGCCCTGTGTCTGCTGGAATTGGCTCCGGCTCACCGCGACCCTGTACAGAATTTAGCGGTTTCTGACAATTAATGAGTGAATATCCCACGTAGCATTTTGCTGCACCCTGCTGGACAGAGAACCAGTGCTGAGCTGGGGTGGGGGGAGAGGAGAGGACCATTCTGACGAAATCAATGCGTTGTTAGTTGCTTTTCTAAAGCTGTTCTTTCGGGATAACCGCGACCCTCTAGAGGGTTAGCCCACATGTCCGTCAGACCGTCCGTCGTTACTGTTGCAGACGAGACGCGAGTGGCAGATAGATAGATAGATGTGTATTATTACAGCAGGGCGGTTCCATCAAACCCACGGCGTCAAGGTGACCGCGAGGCAGGGCCGCTGGGCCTGCAAGCGGCCGGGCAGCACGAGCCCGGAGTGTGCGTGCACAAAGGTCACGCGCTAGCGGGGCCATTTGCATGGGGAGCGGTCGTCGAGCGGCTAACACGCCGTGCTGTGAACTCGGCGACCCGAGTTCGATTCCCGCTCACGGCCACCAACACCACTGACGATTTTCTAAACCGGTTTTGACCCCGCTAGCCCCACCACCCCCCCGTAGGTCGACTCAGACTAAACAAAGTACCTGGTGCGATGTGTGGAGAGACAAATGCGGCCGGGCGTGGTGCTCGCTAACAGCACTTGTCCCAACAGCGGGTAAAGGCTACACGGGGGATTATTTGTTTTTGTGACCGAAACACTGTACAGGATGTTCCAGATAGCTTGTGACCCTCATTTAATTGGCCCCTAACGTAGTGATGGTTGCTCTTCAGAGCTGTTCTTCCGAGATAGCCGTCTCTCTCTTTCCCTCGCGACGTTTCGCCTCGCGCGTCGGAGGCATCATCGATGAACACCTACATCGACCCTGAACACAGTTTGTTTTTCTTTTGCTCGTTCAATTCTGATTTTAACAACCCTTATTTCGTTCACATACACGCACACACACACACATACATCCACGACCGCTCCACTACAGTGAGGGATACGTGGGGGGGGGTCTTTGTGTTCGGTGAACTTTGCACGCAGCACGCCCGGCGTGTGAATGTCGGGGAAATGTTGGTCTTGCATTTGCATACGAGGAGCATCCCTTGACATTATAATCGTCCCCTGACCCCGGAATAACGGTTGAACCTTGCACCAGCCCGAAGATGCCTCTGGTTGGAGAGAAGCCCAGCTTGAGCTGAAGATTGAGAAGGATCGATAGCCACACAGCTGCGTGAGCCTCGATCAGTCAGATGGATAGGTGTTTATTGTTACAGCAGAAAGTACCCAGTGAGCTTGCAAGCTCTGCAAGCTCGGGGTTCCAGCGATACATCAAACGTGCGTACTAACCGACGTAAAGAATATGCAAAAAATCAGAAGACGAATTTCCAGCGTTAAATTGCGCAAGGGTGAATGAAACACTGGCCAAGGGTGAATGAAACACTGGCCATAATCGCACAGTAAACAGTGACACACGGTATTGCACGGGACAGAAATGTCCAATAATTCCAGTAAACGAATAAGAGACAAATGCAGCGCAACAATGTAACGGTGCGCTGGGAATTGGTTGCAGTCAGACGGCATGGCATAGAACGCTTTACGATACAAGACGATATAACCAATATACGACATGATAACGCGATGTGGCTTGCCGCTAACACCCGTGATTGCATCACGGCTAAGTTGTATTGTATCGCGTGTTCCTCTACTGCCAGTACTAGGTAGATAGATGTTTATTATTGCAGCAGAAACATACCCAGTGAGCTTGCAAGCTCTTTACGGACGCTTAAGGCGCGCTTCAACTGCCGCCCGCTCAGCTCCACTCTGCGACTCGATAATACTTTCTCTGAACTGTGTGGAGTTTGCATGTTCTCCCCGTGTCCGCGTGGATTTTCGCCTGGCACTCCGGTTTCATCCCACAATCCAAAGACACTCTGCTGCATAGGTTAATTGGCCTGCGGACTAAATTGCCCCCCGGTGCCATGTGACGGACCGGCGTTCCATCCTGTGCATAGCCCTGCCTGGCGCTCTGTGTCTGCCGGTACAGGCTTCGGCGCACCGCGACCCTGTACAGGATTAAGCGGCTTCTGACAATGGATGGATGGATGGTTTGACTATACTAGCAGAGTACCCGCCCTGCGGGAGACACTTTTTCCAAGCGTATAACACGTTCTTCTGAGGTCTGTCGACAACGTGTTCTGCTGACATGCCCGCTTTGACGTAGATTTCTTCCCGGATAAAAGCGGAGGAGTGCTTAGGAGAGGGTCGATGGTAGTGACCCAGCGAGGCGACGGAAAATCACAACACTTTAACTTTATTGAACAGAATAAAGAAATACAACCTAACTTAGTGTGGCTGCGTGTTTTATCACGTAGATAACAGCTCGCGCTCAGGTCCTTGCCCTGAGCGCTTGGATTTTCCTCAGGAGTTCGCCCACAACAACCTTGATTATCGTTCCGTCTCCCCCCCTGTTACACTCCTCCTCGCTCCTCTTTTTCCTGCTCTTCCCTTACCTCCTTTCCCCCCTCGTCTATCTGCCTTTTTCTCAGCCAATCACCATTTTCCTGCCCCCGGATCCAACCACCTCATGGGGGGTCAGGATTTGGAGTGACACATCCACCAGTCGCCGGGTAAGTATATAATCTCTACAGTAGTAAACAGCTGGAATGGGTATGAAAGTTTCAGAAGAGTAAGCACTGCTTAGTGGCGAACGGCGGTTGTTGTTGTTGCCTGTATGTCCACACTGGGGAACCGGGTTCAAATCTTTCATAAGCGCGAGTTGTATCTGTACAACACTCAGGCTTGCATGTCTTATATCAGCTTTACCTCCTACCCATTGATTGCTCTTCTGAAACTTGAGCACTATTTGGCGTTAAAATAAAAAAATTGGCTCGAGCATCAACCCTGTTAAGCACTCTTCCGCGTTTATCATGGCGTCAGAAGAACGTGTTACACGCTCGGAACAAGATCGCCCATAGGGCGGGCACTCTGCTAGTGTGAATAACTGTGCTTTAAAGACTACAAATGGGAATTGCGAAATGACATAACTGTGTTTATTACGTGTTTTGCTGTTCAAATAAAATGGTACGACTTCCCCAACCCAACGTGACCGGCCTGAAAGGGAATTGGCAACACCGCTTGCACACCTTGATACATATCCCACTATAACGACGAGTCTGCTTTCCATTTCGAGAAACCCTAACTTTTACAAGGGCCACGGTGTGCTAGAGTTTCTCACGTGGTGGCTCCTAAATGATTTACACACCCTAAAAATAGTAAAAATATTGCGCGGTAAACTTTATAACGATTCTCGCTCAGCTTATCGCCTGTGCTCAGAATGCCATCTCGGCTGTAGAGCCACTTTAGCACAAGCTCAGGCCAGCACAGTCGCGGCACATTGCGTAAACTCGCACTCATCATTAGAGCGTCTCAGAGAGAGAGTCTCGCAATAGCTGAGGAACCACTTACACGGTCAGTGGTGGACGTGTGTGAGGAACGCACGGAACGCCTTTCCCACCGTGAACAGCCCAAAGGAAAAGGTGCTACGCTTTGATGGTCTTACATTTGGATGGTTATAGACACTACAGAAGTCGCAGAAATGCGTTGTCATAAATGCATCTCTTTTTCTGGAGGAGGACCCCTAGACCCCGGGTCGAAAGGGCACGCGGACCCGGGTGCGTTCCCACAGCCATCTTTTCTCTTCCAATTCCACCCCTGCATAGAATACACGTTGAAAGGCTGCCAGGCGGTAAACCGGCGCCAACAATTGCTGCATAGCTTTCCAAACCTGCTCTTTCGGGATAGCCACGTCGAGCGCGAAAGAACAGCTATGGTGAGCAATTCTCAAACATTATCTTCCGATTGTATATGTTGCTTATGTTGGTTATTTCGCACCTTCGTTCTTCTTCTTCTTTGCGATTCTTCGAAGCACGATGGTCAGCCTCTGGACATCGTTGTCTTTCAGCTCGGCCTCCGATGTAATAATAAACACGCATCAGTCGGCTCTTTGTATGAGAGTGGCCTCTAGCGGTGGCGCTGGAGAATGTGAGCGTTTATCCCGTGGCTGAGGCCAGAGAGAGAGGGGCAATGTGCACGAATGGAGCAAGGGGACAGCTTGGGTTGATAGCAGCTTCCGTAATGATTGACACTCATTATCAATCCCCGATTAAACGTCTAGAGGGTTGCAATGCTGCCGGAGCCCATCCCGGCAGAAACAGGGTGCAAGGCAGGACCATACCCAGGATGGGACGCCAGTCCATCGCAGGGAACAGGGGGCAATTTAGTCAGCAGGCCAATTAACCTAGGCAGCAGCATGTCTTTGACCTGTGGCAGGAAACCGGAGTGCCCGGCGAAAATCCACGCGGATACGCGGAGAACATGCAAATTCCACACAGAAAGGCACCCGAGCCGGGAATCGAACGTTGGGGCTTTGCTGTGAGGCGGCAGCGCTACTCACGGCGCCACCGTGCCGCCCCCTAACGATGGAAGCGTGGCGGACAATCTGCTGGGGGTGGTGACACACACTCTGAACGTGTAATCACCGAGCGGAATACAGGCGCCGTGTAATTAGCAACCCGCGACCCATTCCGAAAAATATTCAGCGAGGCACTCACAGTCAATAACAGTGGTCGGAGCAGCGACGCTCACAACAACGAGCGGAGCGCCGGACGGATAGAACTCAGCGAGTCGGGACGGTAGGGAGACACAGGCGGTGCCTCTGCCAGTCATCTCGGTCAGTCAGCCCGTGACACCTGGATCTGTAGCCTCCTTTCGGCGAGCAGCTGCACCAGGCCTGGCACAGCTGCGGTGGGGACGTCACCACCACTTAAGTGGCGAACGGCGAGTGTTGTTGTTGTGTCTGTGAGAGCTCCGTGCGGCTCTGAATGGATCGAGGACAGACACAGTCTGGAGGCGGGGGACGATGCGGGGGCGACCCCCCCTTCACGGCACAGAGGGCTGACACCGTCCCCCTCCCACCCTCCACCGTATAATTATAATAATAATTTTACGTTTATAACGCGCACATATTAATTCACTGTCGAAGGTACTCATTCGACGAGAGAACGACTCAGAGGCGCGAGGAAAGCACAGAGGCGGAGGAGGCAGCCAAGCGGTGTTGCCGGCGCCATATTGCCACACACCGCTTCCTATATAGTATGATGTTATCGGTCAATTCATTAATGGGTATTTTTTTTTAGTTGTGGGAGGTAACCGGAGAATCCGGAGGAAACCCACGCAGAACAGTGGGGAGAACACACAAACTCCACATGGAAAGGCGCCCGAGCCGAGATTCGAGCCCGGGGCCTTTAAGCTGTGAGGCTGTGAGGCGCAGATGTTACCACTGCGCCACCTTGCCGCCCGTTTGTGGTCCTTATCAGCCAACAAGCACACGGGGCTCTTATCAAATTTGAGAAAAAAATAACCGAGATAACTCAAACGCGCGCGGTGCCTTAACAGTCGTAAACGCCGTTGTGTGTTGGCCTATTTTTAGGTTGCAACACCTGCAATAAATTCCTTTTTAAAGTCCTGCCAAGCAAACCGGGGTCAGTTTAACTGCGCGCTCATTTGCCTATTGATGCGTGGTCCAAGGTGCACAGTTCACGTGTTTTGTTAAAGGTTACACAATGGCAAGGGCACTCCGAAAACGCATGGCTTTTGGACGCAATCGTGGTCATTGAGAGTAGATCCTCCGATAAAAAAGCTGTCGTAAAACCGAACGAGACACATATATCAGTGAATGTGGGATTGTAAACCCATGTTTGTACGAGCAAAGATATGTCGCTGATAAGGAGTCCGGTGGAATGTGTTTGTTCAGTAGCGGGTTTCAACTCGGATCCACAACGCGCGACTCCTAATGGAAACATTTAAATCTGATGGTTGCTGTTCAGAGCTGTTCTTTCAGGCTAGCCGTGTCGAGCGATCTCCATCTCTCGCTCGCGACGTTTCGCCTCCTACATTGGACGCATCTTCAGGCGACACGTCGCGAGGGAGACTGCTCAACACGGCTATCCCGAAAGAACAGCTCTGAAGAGCAACCATCGTGACTCGAGCGGTGAAAACCTACATCGGTTCAAATGTTACTCTCTCGCGCAACTTGTGGAGCACAGACCCAGTGATCGTCTCCCTTCTGTGAGACCCTCCCCGCTTTGTCAGACCCTCTCCCCTTCTCTGAAGATGCACGTGAGTGTATTATGTATGGGGAGCGGTGGTGCAGTTGTTAGCGTACCGCGCTCCGAACCCGGCGACCCGAGTTCCATTGCCGCTCAAAGCCAACACCAGTGACGATTTTCTAAACCGGTCCTAGGCCTCTACCTAGGTCGACTCAACCTTAAAATAAATACCATGTGCGGTGTATAAACGTCGCCACTAAGGAGAGAAAGGCGGCCGGCCGTGGTGCTGATCACTCACCCCTCGGGTTCCGTGCCGGCTTTCATAAGTGCTGCTCGCTCACAAGCACTTGATCCTACAGTCTGCCAAGGCTATGCGGGGGATATTTGTCTTTGTATGGGACACATCGCTGATGTGTTTATCCAGGCTGTGTTGACAGCTCACGGGTGAGCCGCCGGCTACTGACTCACGAGGGACAATGTACCTAGTTGTGAGATGTCTCGGTGCCGTGCGTGATAATGGGAATCCCAAAGTGTTGGATTGCAAACACACGTGTGTCAATGTTTTGTGTTCTCAGTGCGAAAGGGGAAACGGGATGATGACCTCAACTGTAATTGACAGCGGAATCTAGATTTTTTTTACAAGACTGAGAATTTGCTCTAAAGCGCTGCGTTATACCAAAGGAGCTCTTAGGAGGACAAGCGGTTTAGAAAATGCATGGATGGTATGTAAACACAGTATATACATGTGTATAAACATACCGTGTGTGTATTTATCGTGGTGAAGAGCCCAGTATGTGAATATACCGTACTATACACTCCATTTGCAGTGGCAACAACTGCGCCTCACAGAAAGCCCTGCCCGAGGCGGTTCGATTCCTGCCTCGGGCGCCTTTCTGTGTGGAGTTTGCGTGTTCTCCCCCTATTCGGCGTGGGTTTCCTCCGGGTTCTCCGGTTTCCTCCCAAAACTAAAATACCCTAATTAATTAATCGGTCGATAACATCATAATATATAGGACGCAGTTGCTTGGCAAAACATGTTGGCGCCGGCAAAACCGCCTCTCTGCGGTTTCCCTGCGCCTCTGAGTCCTCTCTTCGAAAAAATACCTTCGAAATTGAAAGAATACGTGCCGCACGTTATAAATCGTATTTATATACTTGTATTATTAATATGATTGCGTGAGACTCAGAGCGACCTGGAGGGAGCCGCGGTACGTCCACTCCCTCGCGCCTCTTCGGTCGGAAGCGAGGGAGCTGGAGTGGTGGCACTTTTGGACCTGTCCAGGGGCAAACAACGCTGCAGGCGAGAGAGAATGCCTAGGGCTGAAAGGGGGCCCTCTGCCGGCCAGCCCGCGTGACGGCACGGGCCGGAAAACTGGCCGCACAGGGGCAACGATGATTCAGGGGGACTCGGCGTGTAGGGCCTCCTCTGCGGTGACCCATGGATGCAAATCCCTTGTCCCTTGCTGGTCAGTCTCCTGGCTAAGAGGCCCCGACACTCGGAGAGATGTGCCCTGTGTCCACGCGGCACCCGCCACGAATATAACTCCAGTCAATTCACAGACACACATCGTGGGGAGGCGAAGCGGCTAACCAAAAAGAACAGCTCCGAAGAGCAACCGTCCAACATCCGTCCACGACCCCCCCCCTCCCGCATTGTCTATTACTGCAGCCCTCCTCTGTATCGTTATAAACCCGAATCTGTGTACCTTCTGTTCATCTCCCGGCGCCCCTTCCGATGCAGTTGAAATGAAAGGTCAGCATAACGTTGTAAATAATAAAACACACGTTTAATCGACTTTACACCGTCGCGCACAAGTCGCAATGGTTACAGAGAGGGCGCCTTCCCGACCGCAGAGGCGTCGCTCATCTCCGCGTTCGGGGGCGAACCTCCGACAGACAGACAGCAACATCATGAACCCCTTGGCGGTAATCCGGAGTACGCCAAATCCGCCGGGTCAAAATGGGGTTGTTATTTTTTTTGGGGGGGAGGGCACCGGGCACCCACTGCTGCCAGCCCCCCTGCGGACAAAGAACGAGGTACTTTATTACTCTGCAAGAGTCACGAGCGGTAAGCGATGCGTAGATACAGTAACTGAGGAGCTGAACGAACGAATGCATGCCATTCTGGGAGTACGCCCCAACATTGATGCAGCAAACCTGCAGCCACCGGTACAAGAGCGTGACGACATAACGACAGACGTAACGGTGCCCACGGTGCGAACGGTTGTCACAATCCGCGCCGCTCATGATTCGACCTGCATCCAGGCCAGAAATGAATCTTATCCTTTTATGAAAAAAATTGCTCGACAACACATACACATGATGGGGATTCATTGTGGGCCCTTCAGCGCCTTTCAACGGACAAATATTGAGCGAGCCACGACGATTTTGCGACAACCGGATTATTTTGGCGTTCCGGATTTCCGCCAAAGGGTTCACATCGGGGAACGCGGCACAGAGGGGAACCGCACAGCGCGGGAGGAACAGCGGCCAACGCCGTTCCATGTCACGGCGAGGTCGAACGCACGAAGTTCAACATCTCACTCCGGGGGTTTTCTGATTTTGTAGCTCGAGATTTAAGTTCAGCAACCGAACCCTAAAATGACTCACAGTTGTCACACACACACATGGGGGCGGCACACAAGGCACATGAGGATTAAAAAGCTCTGTCATGCGGATTATATCTGTGTAACGTTAAGGCTACGGTGTGGAAATCATCAACTCGGAAAGGCTGGAAAGCGTCGTGTTAAGAGCAAAGGCCAAAGAAAATCCGCGCGCGCTTGCTTGCATCCGTTGCTTGATCAGTGTCCCACGAGCGAGGCGTGCGGCCACCGCGCAGTGTAACTGAGTACGACACGCTCGGTCGATCGGCTGGTCGATCAGAGGATTCGATCGGCGGCTAGCGTGCGGTGGGGTGGAGGTGTGGGCACTCCCACGTCCTCCCAAGACGTATTAGCCAGCGTGGAAGAGTAGGCCAAACACCGCTTAGAAGCAGCTCTCTAAGAGCTCCCTCTAGCAGTGGCGCGAGTAAGCACTTGCAGGGCTTGGCCTTTACCTGGAGCTGCGAGGCGGTCTCCGCGCCACGTGTGCGCCGCGTGCGTTTGCTGATTCCTCTTGAGCCGCAAATCGCTCGGACGATCAAGCTATTCACCCGCATCTCACAAATAATAACAATAATTGACATTTATAACGCGCACATATTCATTAAATGCCGAATATATTAATTCGACGAGAGAACGAGTCAAAGGCGCGAGGAAAGCGCAGAGACGAGGAGGAGGCAGCCAGGCGGTTTGCCGGCGCCATATTGCCACACACTGCTTCCTGTATATTATGATGTTATCGGCCAAATAATTAATGAGTGTTTTTTTTTTAAGTTGTGGGAGGAAACCGGAGAGCCCGGAGGAAACCCACGCAGAACAGGGGGAGAACACACAAACTCCACACAGAAAGGCGTCCAAGGCGGGAATCGAACCGCCTCGGGCAAGACCATACTTTCTGAGGTGCAGATGTTACCACTGCGCCACCCTGCCGCTCAAGTATTGGCACGTTTCGTTGACGTGACAAATCTTACTAATTGGCTGTGATGAGTTGGAGGCGGGTTTACGACGCTTATTTTTGTTAACGTGACCTAACACATACAAAGAGATCTGCTATGGATAACATTGGTCACAAAAGCATTACCGGGTGGAGGCGGGTTTACGACACTTTTACATGACCTCACCCAAAACTACTTTATTACGCGTAATATTGGTGGCGGAAGCCTTCATGTGAACTTTAGGTTTCTGCTACTTTCAAATCCTTGCTATTCTATATTCTAGCACTCTTTGGCGGGGATGCTGTCCGTACTGTAATCTCGTGAACGATTTCAATCTCCGTCATGGGTTTCTCTTAAGCATCGTTCCTTTAGGAAAGGACCACGATCGACTGAGTCGTCCACCCTCGCTCCGAGGCAGTAGCACGCTGCCGCCACCACTACCTCCACCGCTACCTGCATCACCAAGAGAAACGCGATGGAACTTTTCCATTGCTCGTCGCATCGCCTGAGCAGGTTTTAGGCATTCGCCTCGACCTTGTAAGAAACCGTGCCAAAGTCACATTGCAAAGTGAGACAACGTAATCCCCGTCTCGCTTAGACGGGATCACAGTGACAGCTGCCCAGTGGCGATGCGCATCTCGCAAGCGATTCACTCGCCGTCACATCAATACTGCGAAGCCTTGCAGTAAAGTAAAAACGGAGCGCTTTAAACTTTTAAGCTACGGCCTGTCGAGGCTAGACCGTTAAATTGTCCGGAAAACGGAGACGCGACGCAAAGTGAAGTGACGGTTCTGCACGGCTGTGGCAACAGATGCGTGTCGCCGATAGCGGGGCGACGTGACGCGGGCCTTCCCGGGAACGCGCCGGGAAGCGATGGCACCGGCGCAGAACCGCAGGGGGGCTACGGGGGGGGGGCGCTGACGGCCGCATCTCGTGAAAACACAGCGAGCGCCTTCACGAGAGCATCTCTCGTGAGCTGCTCTATAGGAACGTCTGCATCCAGCGTTCCACCTGCAAGGGAGGGCGGAGTAACGCTCGACGCGTTACTCTCTCGCACACCGAGCGATACGCCTCCCAAGAAGACGTTTCCCACCGAAATGATGCGGTGTCGGTGCGGCGCGTCTCGAAAAGCGACGTTGCAGCGCGATGCGGTTTGGCCACTCAAAATCAAAGGGAACAGCGTTACGCGTCGGAAATGCACCTCTCGATTTCGATGAGGGGTGACAGAGAGAACGCAAATGGCAAGACGCGGGTCGTGTCATCAGCACGAGGCAGCCGGGCACCAGGCACCTCAGCATCCCCGTCCCTCTTAATCGCAGCAGTGAGCGAGTCCCTACGGTAGAATCCGAGACCCACTCAACGCGGTTCCTCTCTGCGTCGCGTGTCAAGAGACGATTCTCAGCGACTCAAAGTGGTTTTGTTTAAAAAAAAAAGAAAACATTTCGATGTGCTTCAAATGAAAATGTTTTCCGTCACCGACTGAAGGTGGCGCGGGAGCAACAGCAACCCGGTGCGGGGGGGAGTTGGGGTGGGGGCTGCCGGGATCTGCCGGGAACCGGTTCGGACACGGTGCTGGACTCACCGCGTGTCATCTCGCCGCCGCCGTGAGCGGGAATCTAACCGGACGTTGTGATGGAGGACTGCTGGCACACATCCGCTGCCGCGGGGTCGCTGAGCCGCGGAGAGACGGTCGCGCTCCGTGATCCAGCTCTGCTCTAGGATGGGGGGCAGTACAGCTGTCGTGTGTGTGTGTGTGTGGGGGGGGGGTCCTGTAGCAGTGGTTCCCAGCTAAGATGGGAGTACTCGTGTGGGGCCCGTGGGATGTTTGGTGGCACGGGGACCGCGTCAGCACCACCCGGCGCCGCATCTGTCGCTTCTGTCGGCTCCTCATCTTCCCTCTCCACCTCCCCCCTGCACAAACTCCGTGATCCCTCGTTAAGCTTTCGCCTTTACCGTCTGAAGTCAGGCTGAGGAGTCAGTGGATTAATCCGGACAAAGTTGTGTGGTTAAGACTCTGTGCCACCCGACAACCACACCTAGCAACGAGACAATATTTGTGTGTCTAATTACTAAATACGGTTGCGAAAAGTGTTCTTCCACCGGCCGATGAGCTGATACGATCGCAATCGGCGACAACGTAACTTGTTTGGCCGTGTCGGGCGGTGTTGGGGAGGGGGCCTTAACTACTTAACAATTTGGCCGGATCGTGACATGGCCCAACACAGAAATAAATTACGAATCTACACAGAGGACAGTTTGCGTTTTTACCTCTCTCTCCGTTACACTTTTGGTCCCACGCACCGCCGTTGAACAGCAAACGTCAAACGACGGCGTCAGTGGCGGTAGCGACCGGCGATCGCTAAGCTGCCCGCAGCGAGTAGGGCTAGAGAGCGGGCGAGCGGAGAGAGTGGCCCGCGGGTTCGCCGCACCGTCACCCCTCGTCTCCCGGGAGGACAGAAGCCGTCCAGGGGATGGGCCGCGTGGACCTGCGGTGCTCCGTGTGATCTCCGACCGAGGAATCGGGCGACATCCTCCGCCGAGCCTGTGAGCACCGTCGGGCGTCAGCGCGTCTCCACGCCGACTCGCGTGCCGGGCGCGAGCGGCTTCCTCGACGCGGCCTCTTTACGACGCGGGGGGGACTCGGTGAGAACCAAACGTGAAAAAGTACAAAAATAACGGTTTAACAAAAATATAGGACGGGGGGCTCAGCTGCGGTGAGGCGAGCACTTTGCGCCGGGAGCGGCGCTCGGCGCGGGAGCGACCATCCCGCGTGTCCTGGCATCGCTTTTGCCGCGCGCTCGAGACGCTCGCGGCCACGGAGCTGGCGGGGCCCGGTTCGATTCCCGCCGGACGCACGAGCCTGCGACGGGAGACACGCGGCGGCAGAGATTGTCGTTCGTCAATTTGATGCGAGAGATTTTTGCGGCAAATGTTACAAAGTGCCTTTGAATTGGGTCACGTAAACGTTCTGTAAAGCCACTTATAAAACCTTGTCACAGTCAATTATAGTAAGGCATTGTCACACGAACGGAACGTGTTAATTTATTTTCGCGCGTCTGAGTCGTTCTCTCGTCGAATGAATACCTTTGACATTGAATGAATATGTGCGCGTTATAAATGTAAAATAATTATAATTATTATTGGCACCAGTACACCGGTGTGTGTTCAAGGCGTTTGTTGTGTCACAGGAATCCCGCATCCAGAGCTTGCAAGCTCTCCGTGTATTTTCTGCTGTAACAATACACACCTATCTATCTATATAAATTGTAAATGTTCTCTAACACACTGGCAGGCTACTAACACACCGGTGTGCTGCTCTCTAAGACACCGGTGTGTGTTTGCTGCTCTCTAACACAGCGGTGTGCTGAAGCAGTGACCCAACGCCAGCCTCTTCACTATGTGTGGATGAGCTTGAGGTGGCGAGGAGGGAGCGCGAGGGCCTCACCTCCTCGTGCTGGTCCGCGGCGAGGCGTTCAGTCTGCCGGGTGCTCCGGGCACGAGCGGTTGATCTCAAACCAGGAGTCTATGCAGCTGCAGAGAGGGCGGCACAGGGGCACGGTGTCAACCGCACAACAAAGAACAAGAATCCGCTGTGTAGCCCTAACAGACTCGACGGGTAATTGCTGTTAGTGAGAAGCATCTGTGACTTTCTCGGAACGGTGTTCCACTATGGCCAATGCTCTACGGTCGATCAGCTGAAACGCACTCATCCGTGTCTGTCACTGCGTCGATACGGAACTAAATTCCGAATGAATCAGTATTAATTGTCCAACGTCAGGGGAACTCACCCACCCCCCCCCCCTTTGTCGGTCGCCTTTATAAACGGTCAGTTTATAAAGGCGACCGACAAAGGGGGGGTGAAACGTTGCAAGAGAGAGAGAGGGCGAGTGCTCAGTGACATGGCTATCGCGAAAGAACAACTCTGAAGGGCAACCGTTATTAATCGAGCTGTGAAAACCTACATCGGTACGACGTCATGTTTAGCAAGAAGCCACAACGAAAGGCAGACCGGCACAGCGCGCCGAGGGGCCGGTGTGAACGCGCGGCGAGAGCGCGACCCCGCGTCGCACGCGTCTGAAGGGCACCACCAGCGACAGCCGTCCTTGCGCGGCACAAGGTGACCCCACGAGGTGACCCAACATCCGGGCCTACCAGATGTCGGGTCACCTTGTGCCGCTAACCGGCTGATGGCCGCCTCTGCGTGCGATCCCAAAAGCGGAGTTGGCGAGAGAGCGTGAGGTGCGGGCGGGCGGGCGAGGCGAGGCACCCTTTGTGGTAGACGCAGAGGCAGGGCAGGCGCGCGATCGTGTCGCCCAGATCCAGCTCCTCCAGACAAATGGCGCACTCCCCGCTGTGCTTGCTCAGCACATCCTCTTACGCACACACACACGCGCGCAGAAAAGGGGGTCCCGGTTTAGCTCTATCAGGCCGTAAGGGCCACGTGCTGTGGCCAGCACCACGTCCAGCTATGTTTACACATTGCACCAAGCCCAGTATTCGTTTAAGACTGGAGGCGACCAAGGATATATACGAAGTAAGTTGT